>VDFB02011594.1:0-13158 GCA_007258455.2 Sequoia sempervirens
GCTCGCAAAGAGCCAGCAAAGCAAAGATCAAAACCATGTGGATCCCAAAGAAAAAAGATGCAATGCCATCAAGTGAAAAATCTGTAAGAACATCCAAAGTTGCTAATCCAAAAGCTAACCATGCCCATCTTTCATCTCCTAAGTCTGTTTTGGGTCCCTATGTCCCAAAATTCACTATTCCATCTCCTCCATTATCCCCACATTCTCCATCCACTAGTCCCCTTATCTTTTCACATCTATCACCACATGTGCCAATGTTGGTCCTGAACTCATCTCTCCATCACACATCCACCCCATCATTCTATCCATACCATTTCCATCATCCCCCGTATCTTCCCCATCAAATCCCTCTCATTCATCCTCTTGCATAATCCATTTATCCTAAGGTTGTACCAACATCCAACAGTCGGTTCGAACATGAGCTCTTAATACCTCGTATAGAACTTGATGCTTGAGTCCTCCATCCATATCCTTATCGCATTTCTTCTAAATCCACTTATTCGCCTCCCTATCCTTATCCATCTCCTTCCGCATACTATCCAAAAAGTCAAAAAAAATAAAAATAAAAAAATAAAAAAAATAAAAAATAAAAAATAAAAAAATAAAAGAGTAAAGAGAAATAATCCGTCCAATGGTGAAAACTTGGCAAACAGGCGCCTTGGATAAGTACCATGATGAAAACCGGGCAAACAGGCGTCATGCGTAAATCCCTATCTGCACTTGGGGGCAACTTCCTAATTTGCATTCCCTTCATCCGCTATGCTTCCTGCTACGCTTTCAGCTATGCACCCATCTCCATCCTGTACATCCTTTTCCTTCATCCCCTCCATCCTCCCTATCAAGCTTACACATCCTGTTTGGCATATCTCATTTATCATAATCCTTCCATCCTCCTTGTGATCTTGATAACAATGGGGCAAACACATAAGCATGCTTTGGACGCCTCTTGGCATACATCCCCATCATCTGTACACTATCCCAACTGTCCTTCGCACTCGTCTATCTTCCTCATCCACCCATCATTCTACCTTCCATATCCCTTCCTTATCCATGCATCTTACCTTCCATATCCTTCATGCCTCCCCGTACTTGACATATCTAGAGTGGGGGCATCTATCTTCCTTTGTGATACAGTCCTTGGAGATATCATTCGTTCCATCGGAACACTCCCTTCCAGCTCCCCATCCTTATCTTATTATCGCTCCCCGCAATCCTTTTTCACCTCCATATCCTTATCCCCCTACCCATCCATCAATCTACCTAATGATCCCTCCTCTTGCATTGATCTCCTATCTCCACTTTACCCATCTCCGTCCATCCATTCCTCCCCGTCCATCCATCTCCATCTCCATCCTCCCATCTCCTTTCCGTCCCCCGTCCCCGTCCCGTCCCCGTCCCACGTCTCTTCCGTCTCCCGTCCCCGATCCCCGTCTCCCCGTCGTGCATCCCCGTCCCTCATTTCCCTCTGCCCGTCGCCCCGTCTGGCCAGCCTGTCGCCTCGGTACGGCGACTTCGCTCCGGTGGCTGAACTGAATGCACGCCCTACAGCCGTGAGGCTGTCCGCCTCCGATGGCGGACTGGTCCGCCTCCGCCGGCTGGCCTTTCCGCCTCCGACGGCGGACCTTCCCGGCCAGTGGCGGACTAGTCCGCCTCCGGCGGCGGACTGGTCCACGTGGCCGCCGCCCTTCTTCCCCCTCTAGCGCGAAAACCGAGGCTGCCCAAAAAAAAAAAAAAATTTCTACCCATTTTTCCTTTCGACGCCTCGGACAAAACCCATGTCTTCAAATTTTCAAAATTTATCGAAAAACCATATTTTTGAGGGTTTTGATTTTTACACTAAAACTTCCGGAGGCCATAACTTTTGACTCGGGTGTCCGTTTGAGCTGAAATTTGACGGGTGGTTGTGTTTTGAGCTAACGAGTGGATTCCCAATGGTTGGAGCCCATTTTGACCCATTTTTGGGGCCTCAAACTTTCATCTTGACCCCCAAAATCCTAATTTAATATTTTTTGAAAAATTGTTTTTGCTCATAACTCAAAGTGCATATCCCGAATCTGGGATGTTAGTTGGCAATTCATCCTATCTCACCAATGGGTATTTCTTGGGAAAAATTGGGACTCTCAAACATATGACCATGAAATTTCCTAAAATGGCAAAATTTGACAACTTTTGAAAATTGCCAAATCGGGAAAAATTTGATTGTCAACACCTTATGCCCTTTCAACCCCAGAACTCGGTGTAGAATTCTGTCCAATCATATCCTTCAATCATTCTCGTCTTCAATCCAATCCTCATCTCAGCTTTAATCTTATCCCACTCTGAGCTTAACCAAACTCCTAATCTGAGCTTTCGTCCCTCTGCAGTCAAAATCTTTGGATATCGAACAAAGTCTCGAAATCCCTCCCTCCATCTTCTTCAACTCTATCCTATTCATCCATAAATCCAGTCATCCATTCATCTATTTCAAACCTCTTGTCCTCTCCAACATTCATCAAACCTCCTTCTATCATTTCAAACTCTCATTCCATAATCTTGATCAATCGTTTCCTCATTCTGAGTAAGCTTCCACCTGTTCCACCCCTTCACCTTCTAGAATCAGTCATCAATCCATCTGGCCACCTTTTCCTCATCGTCCATCCCGACAATCCTTTTCCTCCCCCCATCCTCTCCCTTCATCCCATCTCATAATCCCTTGTCATTGGTATCTCGCTATAGGCTCTCCCCCACACAACCCAATTCCATCTATCTTATCATCATCACTTCTACCTTCTTTTGCACATCTTTTCCATCTCCTATCCTTTCTTATCATTCATCTATCCATCTTATCATCCTCCCAATTCATCTTTTGCTGATTTGGATAACTATCCCATCCCTGAGCTTGTATAGTCACTATCCTCCAGTCCAATACAATAGGTCTATCTTGGCCCATCGCGTCGGTCCAATCATTTTATCCCCTTATCTCGGGTCATCTCATCCTCTTTCATCCATTATTTATTGTCGGTCTTTAGTCGAACTACGTTTCCCCTGCGCTTTCACGTAGGCACGGTCGATCATTTGATCCACCCTCGGGGTTCCATCATCGGTTTTTCTATCATGTCCCATCCACTCCTCTATCATCTATCATGTTCCATCCATCATCAGTCTATATTTTCCCCTTTTCTCCTGTTCTCCATCCTGTCTTGGTCATCCATCAAAATCTCCATCATGGTCTATCATCAGCCTTTTGTCGAACTACGAGGGCTCTGCACTTCCACGTAGGCAAGGCTAATCTTTGATCGGCCCCCGAGCCCCTAGGTCGCTAGGATGTGTCAGTCTTGTATCAGTCTTGTGTCATGTCTCTCGTGTGTCGTATCATCAAGCTACACCCTTATCTAGCTGGATTTTAACAAATGAGATTCACTTGTATCATCCTATCCAATCAGTTCTGAATATCCTGCGTCATATCAATCTTTTAATTTAGTATCCATCATCGGTCTCAACAGGATGCATCCTTCCTAACAGACCTCATCAATCCCATCCAACCCCTTGATTGATCCTATGGCAAAGTACATTTGAAATTAATTGTGATCTTTTGATGCTTTTGGCTTTTGTTTATCATTTGAGCTCCCTATCATCACTTGTCATGGTCGCCTTGATCCATCATATCATGGTGTGCTTTGACTAGTCAACATAGGGTGTATCTTTGATCTTTTCTGTCTTCTCGGTTGTCCCACGTAGTACCCACCAAGATCCCTGAGGTCTTGTGTTACGCTGGGGCATCCTTGTGTGCTTGTGGTTATCCCAATACCTGGCCCAACCAAGGTCATCGTGACTTTGGGGTGTTGGGATAGCCTTCTTGTTTGTTATGTTTGTCTTCTGCATTAGACACTAATCCACCTTGGTTCTTCATACCCTGGCGTCTTGTGTCTTATGCTATAGCAAAAATCAGTGCTCTGATGATGGCAAATTGCATTTAGATTGCATTTCATCACACTCCCGTCCCAATCTTCCATCACATTGCATCATCTTCTTTAGCCCCCCTTGCATCACCTCATCCATTTCGAGAGCACACTCGTGTTCTCCTGAACCCGCATGTCCTCTCGAGGGGGCATCCTTCATCCCTAACTTTCATCTTTTCCCCCATCATCTTCCTTTCTAGTCACTTCTTTGAATGACTGGGGCATCTTTTCCAATCTAACCATCTTCTTCTAGATTCTATGTTTTAATATTCTTTGAAATGATGCTACTTCGTAACATGATCTCAAAGAGGGGCAAAATGTAGATGTCTAAATTTGGACAATTAATTTATCCAAATTCATCCCCTTTCGTCTTATTTTCGTTAATTAAGTAATACTACTATTATTTAATTAATATCTTTAATCCTGCCAAATCTCTAAGGTATTTAATCAATAATACCTTATCTTTTTAATCCTCCTTCCATCAATTGAATTAAATAAATATTCCATTTATTTAATTCCCTTCATGTCACATCCTCCATCATTTTTATCTTATCCTAATCCTTCTTCTAATCCCATAATTAGGATGTGCACATGCCTAATCCTTGATTAGGATGTGTCACATCCTCCAACTTTTGCAAGTTGGCCTCTAATCTCCCTTAGCCACCTAAACATCCTCTAATCCTCCACTAACTAGCCTAATCAACCTCTCAAGGAATTTTTAATTCCTTTTATCCTTCCAAGGAATATTAAATTCCTTTTACTCTTCCCCATGTGATCTTTGACTTGTCACATCAAGTCACATGTGAGATCTAGCCCTCTTCTAATCTTCATTAATTAATCTAATCAAGTACTTGCACAATCCTAATCACCCCCTTTAGTCAACTCTCCCCATCCCCAAGGAATTTTTAATTCCTTTTTATTTATCCTAGGCTCCTCTCTTCCCCATGTGAATTTTTAATTCACCTTTTAATCCCCCAATGCACCCTTTGGAATTTAAAATTCTTTCCCATCTCCCCATAAGGATATTTGAGGAATTTTTAATTCCCCACTTGTCCTCTCACCCACATGGGGACAAATACCTCCTTTATGAGGAGATCTTGTCCAATCCCAAGGTACTTTGTACCCCCTCCATGTCATGTCCTTTTCCTTCCACCTCATGTCCACTTCACCTTTTAGGGCTATCTCACATGCCACATGTCAAGATGTGAGGGCTTGTGAGTTCTCAACTCACCTTAGCCCTACATCTTGATATTTGGTGGATCAATCTCAACCGTCCATTTCCCCTAGGATTTCCCAAAAATCCTATAAATACCCCCTCTTTTCTCTCATTTTAGGGGAGATCACTTGTGCTAGCCAAACTCTTGCAGTTTTATTTCTCAATCTCTACTTAGCCATTTTCACATTTTCATCCACTTGCATCCATCTTCACATCTTCATCTAGCTTGCATCTTGCCATCCAAGGAGCATACACATCCAAGATCGAAGGGCCAACCAAAGGATCGACTCAACGCAAGGTATAAAGTTCCATTTCGTGGCTTTGTCTTGTTTTGTTTCCAACTTAGGCTAATCTCGAAGTGTAGGTTGTTTTAGTTGTTTATTTGTGCTCTTTAACTTGTTGCTTGTTTTCTAACACCTATTTCGACCTATCACAACCATAAACCCTACACATTATCCCTCAACCCTATGTTGAATCCTTAAACCCTACATTCAACCTTGTACACTACACCCTAATCCCTAAACCTAATACCCTTAAGCCTATAAGCAATATCCTAAACCCTAATCCTATACCTTATTCACTTAACCTTATACCCTTGAAACCCTAAACACTATCCCTCAAACCTCAACCCTATACCTTAAACCATAAACCCTAACCCTACACCCTCAACCCTCATCCCTATACCCTATACCTCAAGCTTATACCCTAAACCCTAAAAATTACTCCTTAACCCTCAACCCTTAACCCTATAATTAAACCCTAAAAAAACCCACATTAAATCTTGTACCCTAAACCTTGAACCCTAAACCCTATAATTAAACCCTAAAAAAACCTACATTAAATCTTGTACCCTAAACCTTGAACCCTAAACCCTAAACTATCAACCCTAAACCCTAAACCCTAATCCCTATACCCTATACACTTAATCCTATACCCTCAACCCTAAACACTATCCCTCAACCATCAACCCTATACCTTAAACCCTAAACCCTACACCTTCAACCCTCATCCCTATACCCTATACCCTCAACCTTATAACCTAAACCCTAAACATTATCCCTCAACCCTATGCTTAAACCCTAAACCCTACATTCAACCTAGTACACTAAACCCTAAACCCTCAATTCTAAACCCAATACCCTCAACCCTATACCCAATATTCTAAACCGTAGTCCCTATACCCTATACACTTAGCCCTATACCCTCAACCTTGAACACTATCCATCAACCCTCAACCCTATACCTTAAAACCTAAAGCCTACACCCTCAACCCTCATCCCTATACCTTATACCCTCAACCTTATACCCTAAACCTTGACTATTATCCCTCAACCCTATACTTAAATAGTAATCCCTTCACTCTCAACCCTTAACCCTATATCTTATACCCTAAACCCTATACCCTAAACCATATACACAATATCCTAAACCCTAATCCTTATACCCTATACACTTAAACTTATATCCTCAACCCTTAACCATCAACCTTATACTTAAACCCTAAACCCTACATTCAATCTTGTTCCATAAACCCTGAACCCTTAACGCTAAACCTAATACCCTCAATCGAATACCCTCAACCCTATACCCAATATCCTAAACCCTAATACATATACTCTATACACTTAACCTTATACCCTCAACCCTCAACACTATACCTTAAACCCTATACCCTATACCCTAAACCCTCATCCCTATACCCTATGTCATCAACTTTATACCTAATATACTAAACCATAATCCCTATACCCTATACACTTAACCCTATACCTTAAACACTAAACCTTACACCCTTAGCCCTCATAGAGGGAGAGAGAAAGAGGGAGGGAGGGACTGGGGAGAGAGAGGGAGGGAGGGAGGGAAAGGGGAGATAAAGATAAGTAGAGAGGGAAGGAGAGGTAGAGAGAGGAGGTATAAAGAGTAGATAAGAAAGGAGAGAGGGAGCAAGAGGTATGGAGGGAGAGAGAGGGAGGTGAGAGAGAGGTGAGATAGAGAGAAATAGTGAGAGTGTGGTAGGGTGTGATGGAGGGAGAGGAAGCTAGAGAGGGATAGGTGAGATAGAGAGAAGTAGAGAGAGATAGAGAGACATAGAGATATAGGGAAGGAGGAAGGGAGGGGTAAAGAAGGATAGGTGAGATACAAAGGAGAGAGTTATAGAGAGGGAAAGAGAGAATGGTGAGATAGAGAGGAGAGAGTGAGAGAGAAAGAGGGTGAGAGATGAGGGAGAGTCAGAGAGAGAGGTAGAGGGAGGGAGATGAGAGATAAAGAGTAGATAGGGGAAAAGGTAGGGAGGGAGACAAAGGTGAGATAGAGAGAGTGAAAGAGAAACAAACAGATAGAGAGAGAGTGATGGAGGGAGAGGTAGATAGAGAGAGGGTGAGGGGAGATAAAGATAATTAGAAAGGGAAGGAGAGGTAGAGAGAGAGAAGTAGAGAGGGAATGAGGGAGCTAGGGAGAAAAGTAAGATAGAGAGGTGTAGAGAGAATGGTGGGGAGTGATGGATGGAGAGATAGTTTAGTGATAAGGAAGATAGAGAGTAGAGAGGGTAGGAGATGGAGAGGTATTGGTGGAGAGAGTGATAAGTGAGATAGAGAGCAATGGAGAGACAGTGGTAAGTAGTGATAGATGGAGAGGTAGGTAGAGAGGGAGAGGGGAGATATAGATAAGGAGAGAGGTATGGAGAGGGAGAGAGAGGTGAGACAGAGTGAAATAGAGAGTGATGGTTGGAGAGGTAGGTAGAGAGAGGGAGAGAGGATATAAAGATAATTAGAGAGGGAAGGAGAGGTAGAGAGAGAAGAGAAATAGATAGTAGAGAGGGAATGAGGAAGGCAGGGAGAGGTATGGGGGGAGGGAAAGGTGAGATAGAGATGTGTAGAGAGAGAGCGGTAGGGTGTGATGGATGGAGATTTAGGTAGATAGAGGGATTTGGAGATGGAGAGTAGATAGTGAAGAAGAGAGGGAGAGAGAAGTATGGAGGGAGAGAGAGGGAGGTGAGAGAGAGGTGAGATAGAGAGAAATAGGGAGTGGTAGGGAGTGATGGAGGGAGATGTAGGTAGAGAGAGGGAGAGGGGAAATAGAGAGAAGTAGAGAGGGAAAGAGGGAGGGAGGGAGTGAGAGAGAGAGAGGAAGAGGGGAGATAAAGATCATTAGAGAGGGAAGTGTAGGTAGAGAGATGGAGAGAAATAGAGAGGGAATGAGTGAGGGAGGGAGAGAAATGAGATAAAGAGATGTAGAGAGAGTGGTAGTTAGAGAGGGATTAGGAAAATAGATAATAGAGAGTGAAGGAGAGGGAGAGGTATGGATGGAGAGGTTGGGAGGTGAGACAAAGGTGAGACAGAGAGCAATAGAGAGAGTGGTAGGTAGTGATGGATGGAGAGGTAGCTAGAGAGGGAGAAGGGAGATATAGATAAGTAGAGAGAGAGAGAGAGGTAGTGAGCGAGAGAGAGGTGCGATAGAGAGAAATAGAGAGATTGATGAAGGGATAGGTAGATAAAGAGATGGAGAGGGGAGATAAAGATAAGTAGAGAGGGAAGGAGAGGTAGAGAGAGAGGAGAAATAGAGAGAAGTAGAGAGGAAATGATGGAGGGAGGGAGAGGGAGGGAGGGGGAGAGAAATGTGAGAGAGATATATATAAGTAGAGAGGGAAGGAGGGAGGTAGTGAGAGAGAAGTGAGATAGAGAGAATTAGAGGGTGAAGGGGAGACATAGAGAGAGGATGGATAGGTAGAGAGGTAGTTCTTGAGCTTAAGGGAGAAAGAGTCAGATAAAGGGATGTAGATAGTGAGAGAGTGGTCTAGAGTGTAAAGGATTAAAAATGAGTGAGATAGAGAGAGAAATAATATAACTTGTTGATTACTAAAATTTGACCTCCTGATTAGTGAAATTTGACATGCTGATTATTGAAATTTGACTATCTAAAAATTTGTAAGATCTTCCAGAAACTAAAATTTGCATTATAACTCCTAGAGATCTTAAGCCACTCTCAAACATCTTAAAACTATTTAAATGAAATATAACTTAAATTATAAGAAAGTAAACATCCATATGTAAATGTGTAAATGTTTATTTCATGTATATAGTTTCCCTCAAACATAACAAGAAGAAAGAGGAAATAGAGAGAAGAAAAACAAATTCAATGTAGACCAAAATGTGAGTGCATTATAACATGTTCACATTTTGTCAATGCATTTACAAAATGTGAGCACATTATAACGTGCTCACATTTTTTCAATGCATTCACAAAATGCGAGCACATTATAACACACTCGCATTTTATCAATTTATTCAAATAATGTGAGTGTGTTATAATGTGCTCACGTTTTGTCTTACTTTCAGAATCCCCAAGCCTTTGGCTTGGATTTTCTTTGGATTTCCAACCCAAAGGCTTGGAGGGCCTTCCCAATATCCAAAGACTTGTTTTTTCATATTCTATAAAATTTCAGTCTCATTCATGCTAACCATTGGGTTTGCACGTGTTTCAAGGTTGAGTAAATCAAACACTTGGGTAATGTTAGGCTCTCTCTTAGCTATCTAACGATGTAATTTTTTTCACATTTTGATAATTTTAAGCCTTTGATCTTTAATTGCTTTTTGCTTGTGTGTTCATTTTTTGTAAAAACCACTGTTCGGTATTTTTTTCCTTATAAATTATCATTCATTGAAAGTTCAAATAAATTACATTTTTAGAAACTATACTCCATTCTACACATATTAATAAAAAAAAAAAATCAATTATTTTTCAAAATTTGTAGGGGTAGCACAACCAAAATTCTAATTTTTAAGATGTGTCCACTTTGAAATTTAGTAAAAAATTAAATATTCAATAAAAAATTATCAAAATAATTAGGCATAAACTACATGTTGTTAGCTAATTTCTAAATGAAGGGATTTTAAAAATACTAAAAAAAGGTTAACCTTTTGAGGGGGCCACAAGAGTTGTTATGTTATGTTTTTTTGATAAAAATAACATCAATTTGTGTGGCTCGCTCTTTTGAACCACTTAATCTATACCATTTTCAATAAAAAATAGTAGTTTAGAAAGAAGACTCGGAGCACTAAGATCCTTATTCTTGTTGCATCTAAAAATTTTTAGTATCCTAAATTTCTCGTCTAAGGTCAGTATTTCTTGATTTTAGAAAAAAGTGGCCACTTCAGACCACTTTTGGCCCCCAATCTTTTTGCACTCACCCTTGTGTCTAAAGTGTTTTTCTTAGAAAGGGAAAACTTATTTTAAGACCAAAGATGATAGACCAAGATAAAATTGAAAAAGCCTAAAGGACTCACCTAGTGGCTTGGGGGCTCATCAAAAGATGGTATTGCCTATGCCATGCACTTAGAGACATAGTATTCAACCGATTTGGACCAAAAATGACTAATTATTAAGATGCAAATCATGATTTATTCAACTCAAAAAAACCCTAAGGAACTCACCTAGTTCCTTGGGGGCTCATCAAAAGATAGCCTTGCCTACATAGCAATGCGCACAGACAACATAGTTTGACTGGACATGGATTGACACAAATTTTGATGTTTTATGATATTTTTGGATTTTTGATGTTTTATGATTTTTTTTGGATTTTTGATGTTTTATGATTGTTTTATATTTTGATGTTTTAAAATTTGATACCATGTGTAGGATCCCATAAAGACGTAAGTCAAGGAATTTCCCCCAGTCAAGTATAGGAAAAATTAATTATGTGCGAGGGGTTTGATAGATGAAAAGGATGATCATGAAAGGTGAAGAATGCTAAATTTAAATGATTCTCATTATATGAGAAGGATGAAAAATCTTTATTATGAATGGATGATATGTGTGAATGGATGGACGAAAGGCAGAAAACTAGATAGAGTGATGGTAGAAGATAAAATAGTGATTGACCACACATGACACCTGTTTGCCAGGTTTTCACCATCGTACTTATCCAAGTTACCACTGAAGTGGTTTTCACTATTGGACGAATTATTTTTCTTTAATATTTTTTATTTTTTGTCACCAAGACATATGTTTCTCAGGCTTTCATCAGGGTGACAATTTTTTTCATTTCTTGACTTTTTTGTCTTTTTACTTTTAAAGGGATTCTTTGGAGGCCATGTGTTATAGTAGGGAAGGTGCTTGCTATCGATGGCCTTAGGTAATGGTTCACCTTTAGGAGTCAACAAAAGATAAGCACAATTCCATATATTCTCATGATAATATAAGGACCCAACCGATTGGGCTCATATTTGGATGACCATGTCAGATGAAGGGATATGATTTGAATGAAAGATGTGGATGATGGATGCAGAGGATAACTGATGTGGTGGGTGAAGGGATCTAGGGCATGATTCCTAATGTGCACACTACACAAAATATCAAGCTTCTCATGAAAAGGAGTTTGAGAAACCAATGATTTATAGTACATGAAGGGGTCATTGTCAAAGGTCCATTGAAGAATGTCGCCAAGGGAGATGGAATGATATGATAAATAAGCAAATATGGGTGGATGTGGAAGAGTATATAGATCGGGTGAAAAGGATGAAAATGGAGACTTTGGATCAACAAGGTCTTCTTTCAACATTTTTCTTTGATAGATGCCCCCAATTACTTTTGACTTTGACTAAAGGACTTTTCTTGATCTTTCTTTCTTTGCATTCTTTCTTTTGATTTTGGATCTCCATTTGTAAAAGGAACTTTCACCTTTGATTCTTGAGCTATATCCTTTTTATTTTCTTGAGGTGACACTTGTTGATCCATGTATATGAGGTAGATGAATGTGGGTGGATGGATGAGTTAGATTAGATAGTAGGAATGTTTGATTCATGAAAAATCTTGTTGATGTACTCAATAGATTTTTTGAGACTATCCTTTTCGATACTATTAACATCAAAGGAAGCTTACACATTCTTAATGATTTGGCTAGAAGACTCAATAGAGGTAACAATAGGGGATGCACACCCTAACCCTCGATTGTCGAAATGGAAGGGTGATGGTTCAGAAGGTGGATTGGAAGGAAAATAATTGTGAGATGGAGAAGGATGATCTTGAACATCCTCAATGGAATCATGGGTGGATATGGTAAAGATAGAGGTATCATTAGGATCCAAAAAGGTTTCAATCTAGGCACAACCATCTAGTTGCATATTCTCACAAATATTTGAAGTTTATTTACTATTATTCTTAAGAGTCTGGATATCCTTAGCAACATTAACATTTTCACCTCTGGATGACTTCTCAGCACAAATGAACTATCCATACGATACTCTCCACATCCTATGTCATAAATCTGGACCCTAGGTTTAAAATTTGTGATGAATAAAGTGGATGTTTTGACCAAGGAAGTTGGATCAATGTAATGTGATGAGGTGGAGGATGAAGCTTCTTGATTGATGGGAGCTTGATATTTTGGGGTTCCCCTCAAGCTAATGCAATATTGGAAGGGATGAGGATCACCTAGTATGGTAATTTTAGTGCCATTATGGGAAAACTTCAAGCATTGGTGATAAGTGGAGGGTACAAATCTCATGGCATGAATCCATGAGTGACCTAGGATAATATTTTAGGACAAGTCTAGATCCAAGACATGGAACATTGTGTTTTGAACAGTAGGGTCAACCCTTATGGGAAGTGTGATTAATCCTTCGGACGAGTGCTCAAAATTATCGTAAACCTTGATAAAAATTGTCTTAGTTCGATCTATGCAAGCCTTAGAGAATCCCAATGTTGTAACTAATTTTAAGGTACATATGTTCAGACCTACTCCACCATCTACCAAGACTCATCTAATATTATTTTTATTAATGTATACTTCAAGGTGTAGAGGATAATTATGATTTGGCTTTTGTGTGGAAAGATCTTGTTCAGAAAAGGTGACATGGTGGGGTGTAGCTAAGTATCCAACCATCGATTGAAATTGGTAAACATTTAGGTTAGAAGGTATTGATGCATCTTACAAGGCTTGTCCAAAATGGAACTATGCTCTGGGGAAATGTGAATTATTTCAAGAATGGATATCTATGTGAAAGTATT
>VDFB02011595.1:0-17268 GCA_007258455.2 Sequoia sempervirens
CAATTAATTTCTCCTTGAAGATCCACAACACACTGCAAACACTATGTCGGCCAAGAACAGGAAAAACATGAACACGCAAGAGAAAATTGCCAACCACGAGCACAATGATCAATGCGAACATGCAACAAAGATAGAGAATGATCTAGAAACATCCAAAAGAATCATGAATCACAAGACAAGTATCTGCAACAATTGAACTAATTGAAATAGCATCATCTTCAATCAGGAACACCAACTGAAGGAACAAAAAAACTGTTAGAATGAAAATATTCATAACTCGATCAAATCTTCACACGGATCTCTAAAACTTGACATGGATAAAATAGATACACTCAACAAAAAACCCTCTAGTCCACAACCTTTTATCATCAACGTACATAAATAACTGACATATTGAACTTCACTTCACCACTGACAACCTGCAACTCATTTATTACAATTTTCTCAATATCCTTGACATATGCAGCTTCAAATAAATTTATGCTAATAGTGTTGACATCAATGACAACCACATATCAAAAACACAACCATAACATCCAACAATCTCCCCGTTTGGAATTGATGGCAACACATTATGTGAAAAACACCATCAATGCAACTAACTCTTGACACTTACTCCCCCTTAGGATTTGACTAATCTTCTCCTCAATACTTTCACATAATCTTTCTCCGCACAAGGCTCTTCTCCTCAGATAATCCCAATTTTTCACATGACTCTTCTCCCCCTTTGAAATCAATGACAAAGATCTCTAAGCTTTGAACCACATATCTAAATTTTTGAACCATCTGACTACTCCCCCTAAGTAGCAACCACTACAACATCAATCTGAAGCAAGATATGATTATGAAATGCACAGACTTATGCAAAGAAATGCATCCTTAGTTCTGATTAGGAGGGGTAATCACCCCTAACTTCCCTCATAGATACTCAAAAGCATCCTTAGGCAACGACCTAGTAAAAATATCAGCAATCTGCTCCTTAGTAGGCACATACTCTAGTTTGACTTCCTTTTCACTTACCTTCTCCCTCAAAAAGTGAAACTTGATAGATATATGCTTTTTTTTGAATGTAGCACTAGATTCTTGGAAATGTTAATAGCACTTGAGTTATCATAGAATATAGAAATAGGCTCATCATATATAATTTTGATATCCTTCAACATATTCTTCATCCATAGGACTTCAGTACAATTGTTAGTAGCAGCAATGTATTCAGCCTTTGAGTAGACAAGGAAATTACATTATGCTTCTTGCTTAACCATGAAATTAACTTCTTACCCAAGAAAAATGCTCCACCACTAGTAATTTTTCTGTCATTCACATCTCCTGCCCAATCAACATCAGTAAAGGAACTCAAAGTAAGATCATCATCTTTAGGATACCATAGGCCAAGATCAACAATTCCCTTCAAGTATTTGAAAATTGTCTTCATAGAAGTCACATGAGATTCCTTCGGATTAGCTTGAAATATTGCAACAATACATACAACATTCATGATATCAGGCCTAGTTTGAGTTAAATACAACAATCCACCAATCATTGATATGCATCTTGTCTGATTTGCTTTTGGAGAATCATCTTCTATTGTCAACTTGCGTCTGGTCACCATGGGTGTACCAATTGGCTTTGAATATTCCATACTGAACTTCTTCAGCAATTCCTTCACATACTTGGACTGAGATATAAAAATCCCTTTATTCAAGTTTTGAGTAATTTGCAATCCCAAAAAGAATTTCATCTCACCAATCATAGACATCTCAAATTCATTCTACATCTCATTAGAAAACTTCATGCACAAACCATCATCTCCTCCAAAAATGATATCATCAACAAAGGATTCAACAATAAAATCTTTACTATGATCAATCTTGAAATACATATTACTATCAACAGTACCTTTGTTAAATCCAAGCTTCAACAAATACTTATCGAATCTTGCATACCATGCTCTAGGGGCTTGCTTGAGTCCATACAATGGTTTCTTCAACCGACACACCATATCTTCCTTATCAGTCAATTGGAATCCATCAGGTTGCTCAACATACACTTCTTCCAATTCACCATTTAGAAAAGCTGATTTGACATCCATCTGATAAACTTTGTAGTTCTTGTGAGTAGCATAGGCAAGAAATAATCTTATAGCTTCAATTCTAGCAATAGGGGAAAAGGTCTCTTCAAAATTAATTCCTTCCATTTGTGAATATCCTTTACATACCAGTCTTGCTTTGTTTCTAACCACTTCACCTTTCTCATTCAAGTTGTTTCTAAAGACCCATTTGGTTCCAATGACATTCTTATCCTTAGGTCTGGGAACAAGAATCCATGTATCATTTTTCTCAATTTGTTTTAACTCTTCTTTCATTGCTTCAACCTAATGCTCATCTTTACATGCTTCATTCACACTAGTAAGCTTAGTCTTTGATATCAAGCAATACTCTTCTACAATCTTTCTCCTAGTCTGGACACCTTTGTTCTTATCACCTATAATCTGATCTTCTGAATGATTCAGTCTTACATACCTCAAAGTCTTCTTAGGATGTTCTTCAACTTGGGGTTCTTCTGATCTCTCTTTTGCTCTTTCACCAGTTTCTCCTTCTTCATTTTCTTGATTTACCAAATTGGTTGTATTGGGTTGTGATAAACTTCATTTTCCTTTGTTTGTACTATTATCACGGTCCTTCAGTCATATCCACAAGTTCTAGATAGCATACCTAAGTCTTCATCAACCTTAACATTTGCAATTTCAACCATTTTCTTCAATCTTTTATTGCAACATGGGTAGGCATTGATTTTAGTAGAATAACCCTGAAAGATACCTTCATCACTCCTAGCATCAAACTTTCCTATGTCTTCGTCTCTCTTAATATAACATTTGCTTCCAAATATCTTGAAGTATTTAACAGTAGGCTTTTGACTAGTCCATAGCTCAACAGGGGTCTTACTAGTATCACCTTTGATTTGTACCCAGTTGAGTGTGTACACAGTAGTAGTCACAACTTCTCTACAATAGATATGAGGGACATTTCCTTCCAGCATCATAGTTTTAGCAACATCTTCAATTGTTTTGTTCTTCCTTTCCACAACTCCATTTTGTTGAGGGGTCTGCAGTGCAGATAATTGTCTCTTTATCCATATTCTTCACAAAATGAATTAAATTCACTAGAAGTGAATTCACCACCTCTATTTTATCTTAGAAATTTAACCTTCAAACCTATCTCTGTCTCAACCATAGCTTTAAAGATCTTGAACTTTTCAAGTGCTTCAGATTTATCCCTTAAGAAAGTAACCCATACCATTCTAGAATAATCATCAATGAGTAACATGAAATACTTGTAACCTTGTAAACTTTTGACCTTAGAGGGACCACACAGATCAGTATGCACAAGCTCTAACAATTCATTTGAACAATGCCTTTTACTTTGAAATGAAATCCTAGTTTGCTTTCCCAATTGACATTCCTTGCATATTGCATTAGTAGGTTTCACCAACTTAGGTAGATCTCTCACAGCCTTAGTAGAACTTATCTTGAAAATATTATCAAAGTTAATATGACACAACTTCCTATGCCATAACCAACTTTCATCAACTTGAGCAATCAAACAACTTTTACTAGCAGCACTCAAGTGAAAGATATTACCTTTTGTTTTTGTACCTAATGTAATTTCAAATCCAGAACTCAATATTCTACACTTTCCATCCTTGTGAATTGGGTGTATCCCTTATCAATCATTTGACCAACACTCTAAGATTATGATTCAAACCTTCCACATACAAAACATCATCAATATTATGCTTACCATCAAGAGAAATGCAACCTCTTCCACGGATCACACTAGTTGTATTATCACCAAATCTCACAACACCACCATCACACTTTTCCAAGCTTACAAACTTACTTTTGTCTCCTATCATATGATGTGAACATCCACTATCAATTACCCATTCATCTTTTTCTTCAACTCAAGCAGTTTGGGCTTTCTCCACATTTGTACAACCAATAGATTTAGTAGATACATGATTATTTTCCTTGATAGCAATAAATACCCATTCATCATCACTTCTATTTCCTTTATCAGATTCATCATCTGTCACACCTTCATCAATAACATAGAAACACTTCTTTTGAAATCTAAGCTTGCTATGTCTTGGTTTAGCAACTCTTTCCATACCTTGATGCAAAATGACCTATCTTATTACCGAGAAAAACATTTAAGAGGCAATTTTACTTCATACTTACCTTTTTCCTCTCAATACTCTTTTGACAATAAGTGCTTCCAACTCTTCTAGCTCTCTTTCTTCTTCTTCAATCTGTCTGATTTCATCCTCATACTTGAATGTCTTTCTAGATGAACTCTCACCCAAATCATATCTCTATCTATCTCTTCCAGAAATAGTAGCCTTAAATGTAGATTCAACCTTAGGAAGGGCATCACCAAATTTTCTCAACTCAAAAGCAATCAGCTTACCAACCAACGTATCTTTGGTTATGTTTGTTACAATCTAGGGCTCTTCAATAACACTATCTTTGACTTTTTAAGAATCAGATAGGGATCTAAGCACTTTAGCAACAATCTCAGATTCATCTATATTTCCACCAACACATCTAATACCACAGACAAGTAATTCACTCTTTTCATAAAAGTATTAATGTTTTCATCATCACCCATTCTCAAGCTTTCATATTTCCCTTTCAAACTCTACAACTTAGAAATCTTCACATTAGCATCACCTTCATACAAGGTTTCCAACTTTTTCTAGATCTCACGAGTAGTCTTCAGATCCATAACATTTGTCATCTCAGAATTAGTCAAAGCACTCAACAAGGCTTCTTTAGCCAAGATATTATACTTAGCGTATGTACTATTCAATGGATAACATACCTATTACTTGTAATGCTCCAGTAGGGTTCACTAATGCATCTCAGATGGCACTCCATTTGCATCTTCCACAAAGAATAATTTGTTCCATCAAATCTCAGATTATCCTTCTTGTAACTTGCCATCCCAGATCACCTTAAGTTGTTAAACTTCTTCCAAGGAACTTGCTCTAATACCAATTGTTGGCAATATAAGTGTAGACAACTGAGAGGGGGGATGAATCAGTTGTCATAGAAACTCAAAAATTATTCAACTTATTAACCTTATTCTTGTTGTCACCTAGAAATGCACCCTATGCGAAGTTGTAAGAACTAGGCTTTCTGGTGAAACATGGGATCATTTCAAGGCTGTGGGTCACCTGAAGTTGAAATGAACCTCCGGAGAATTCCGGCTTCCTTGGGGTATCACCTAGACTAATGATCTTTGTGAGGTAAAGGGAGAAGGAGTGCATACAAAATGAAACTATACTAAACTATTCCTATGGTGATACACCGAGTTGACAAGAAATCAGGAAATGAAAACAAGATGCAACAACACTAAGGAAACTAGACTACAACTATTTTACTTACTCAACATAACCCCATTAGACTTATGCATCACTCTTGATAGGTTTGATCTACATACATATCTCAAGAAGGAAGAAATAAACTTCACAGCTTTGTGGTATGAATATGGATTTAGAAAAACACTGTTAAAGAAACACATACATAAGCTAACATACAAAAATGAGGGTGGTAAGAGCATTAGTACTTGTTTTCAAGGTGAACTCTATTTTGCATTCCCGATTTTAGTTGAGTTACAAAACATACATTTAGTCGAGAAATGATTGATAAAAATCACTAACTCTTTTTAGTGTATATATCCAAACTATCTACAAAAAGGAAAAAAATGCCTTATATATTAGACTGTGTCGGCCCCTTAGAGCTTACAAAATATCAGTCCTCAGAAAAAGATCTCTCCTCAGATCTTTTCGACTGAATTAATGCAAAACCCTGCATGTCCATGACAGTGAAGAGTCATTCCCGGAGAAGCCTTCTTCAAATATTTCACAGCTACCGCATTCATTCTGATCCTAGCATCATGTCCTGTTCGAACCACTTTAGCTGAATGCTTTGAATGCCCTGAGCTCACAACAGATACGTACTGCATTCATCCCATTGAAATCTTCATTCTGATCAGATTGCCACGGCTCACCTCAACTCCTCCTGGTTGGTCGAGCCTATTACACGCAGACTCCCCCATGGTCAAAACTCATTCGGTCAAAATCGCATCTCGGCGAGACACTTGAAGTGTCTCACCGATGTGATTATGGCCCTCTGAAGCTATCGACACAGCACATGATGGTTGGTGAGACATCATAGCGGGATTTAGAATTCATATCGATATCACTGAGGCCATCGGCAAGACATAATTCTATTGCCAAAACATCATGTCAAAAATCCCCACCCTTTAGCAAAGGCACCCTGTTTCGGTGGGACTCACAACATTCAGCAAGACCTCTTGGCGATGTTGGATCCCTCTCCCTGAGCTCCCTTTTGTTTTGCTGAGACTTTGGCCTGTTGGCCAGACTTCATACCGAGCATTGGGTGCTACATCGACATCAAATGTCAGGGAGACCTCCTGCGTTTGGCGAGACCTATCGCCAAACTCTCTTTTCTTTAGCGATGCTGATTTCCTTTGGTGAGACATCTTGACTTCGCCCATACCTCACACCGAGGTCTTTCATTCCACCGAGCTTCTCCCTTGTTGGCAAGACCACACCGAGTCGGGGAAACCTTCCCTCGACTTGGAACGTTATACCGAGGCTTCCTTTATTGGGGAGACCCCACTGGGTCATTGAGACCTTCTGGCGAAATCATTGCTTTGTCTCGGGCTCCAAGATTCCATTCGGCAAGACATTTGAGTGTCGGTGAGAGATCTTACCGAAAGCAAGAGGCTACCCCGAGACCCCTCATCTTCTATCGGCGAGACATTATTGATGTCACCCCGAGACATTTCATTCTACTGAGCTCCATATCTCCTTCGGTGTGACTCCGATCAGTCGGGAAGAGGTTGTGCCGAAGGCACCTTGATTTGGCGAGGCTTCATTTCGTTCACTTCGGCAAGAGACAAAGGTTTCACCAAGACATTGTGGTGAAACCACTTCCTTTAAATTTGAATCCTTCATTCAGCCCAGAACATGGCTATGTTGGCAAGACCTCAACGACGGATGGAAACTACCCGATGTCAAATGTCGGGAGACCTTGTGGCGAAGGGAAATGCTACCGAGCCATCCTTCTTGTTGGGGAGATGTCCGCAGAGTCATTCCATTGTCGCCGACATTGGCCGGGTCAAGAGACATCCTAGTGAAACAAAAGAATTGCAGAAGTATCCATTTTGTACAAGCTAAGAGTTATACCAAAGATGTCAACACCATCGGTGAGACATTCCATCCTTGCTAAGACTTCTCTCCAAGACTCTTTGTTACCCCAAATGAATGCAGTTGGTGTGACTTTCTCACATCGTTGGGACTTCTTACTAATAGTGTTTCTTCCGGCGAGAGCTTCCCCAATGACTTTAAACCAGCTATTGTTTGTGAGACTTTTCCTGCTTGCTGGGACTTCTCACTAAGCACTATAGATTATCCCGAAGCCTTTGGTCACCATGAGTCTCCCGATTGATGATTGAGGCCTATTGGCCAAAGAGTTCCATGTGCTAATAGGTCATACCGAACCCTTCCTGTCACAGCGATAGGCTCTACAGCTTTGTTCGACAAGACAAAAACTAGGTCACAACGACCTATTAAAATGAAATGTATCAAAGTAGCCGGTTGGCTAGACAGTGAAGATGTCATACTGACCTGGCTCTAATGAAGGCTGAGCCTATGACTATTGAGGCATATTTCCAACAAAGCAGGCCCCCAACTGAATTTCCTGTGAAATGTCATCAGATGCATGAAATAACCCTCAATGGAGATATCCCATTTGGCCATTATGAACATCTACAACATAGATGCCTTGCTTGATTGAGCCTGAGGGTGAAAATTAGGTAACATTTCTGGCGACCTTTTCTTGGATGTTTTTCTTGCTAAACATGAAGGCCGAGTAGTCTAGAGGCTTATCCATTGGGCATGGAGTCATTAGGAGCTCAGAAAACAAATAAAAATATCAGTTTTGCACATGGCCTTAACTCGCTTGAGATCCAATGGACACAACAGGTTGCCAAAGAAAAAAATAGGGGAAAACGAAAGAGAAAAACCTATCGTGCCATTACAACACCTAGGAAATAGAAAATAATTAACTGGAAGTGCAAAAGCACTTATTGAAAACATAAACCTAAACTAATATGTACAATAGACGAAATACATTAGACTTGAAAATAGGGCTTAAGGTGTATCCCATTGACTAGGATAGGGAGTACTTCCCCTTCTATTGTAGCCAGTTGATAAGCATTGTGCTCCTTACAGTCTCTGATAAGGAATGGTCCCGTCCACATGTCAAACTTGGTGTGATGACCTGGCCTGCTCTTTAGAACATCCCATTTGAGCACGAGCTCTCCCACCCTAAAATTTTTTTTTGTAGCCCTTTTGTCAAATGTTTTCTTTGTTTGGAGCTGATGATACTCCAAATCCTTCATTGCTCTGTCCCTTAATTCTTCAAGTTCCATTAGCTCTGCATATCTCATGGACATTGGGTCTTGTTCCTCAAACATTTCCAACTGATGTACAATGTCCAGAGCTGGAAGCTCCATAGATAGGGGTAATCTTGCCTCTCTGCCATAGACTAACAAGTATGGTGAGTTAGCAATAGACCTCTTAGGAGTCACTCTGTCTTCCCAAAGTGCATTCTTTAAATTGATGTGCCAGGTCCTTTGATTATCCTCTATGGTTCTTTTAATAATCATGATGAGGTTCTTATTTGTGCTTTCAGCTAAACCATTACCTTGAGGATAATAATTTGAGGATGTACTCAAATGAATACCCTGTTTGACAGCCCAATCAGTTAGTCTTAATCCCACAAATGCAAGGGCGTTATTAGATATGATAGAGTTAGGAACTCCAAATCTGGTTACTATATCCTCATAGAAGCTCAAAAATGAAGACTCCTTTGCTTCTTTCAAAGCTATTGCTTCTATCCACCGTGTGAAATAGTCTGTAGCTGTGAGCACCCACTTGTGACCTATACTAGATGGTGGATTTATTGGCCCAATGAAGTCAATGCCCCATCTCATGAAGGGTTGCTCTACTTGAATTAGGTGCAGAGGCATAGCAGGTAGCTTTTCCTTTCTTGTGAATAAAGCACATTTGATACACTTTCTTGACCAGGAATATGCATCTTTGAACAAGTTGGGCCAGTAGTAACCAACTCTCATGATTTTTTAGGCAGTAGTTCTTGGGGCAAAGTGACCTCCTGTAGCTCCATCATGAAACTCATGGAGTACCTTCTCAATTTGATGACTAGGAATGAATCTTAACAAGACACCATTCAGATCCTTTTTGAAAAGAACATTGTTTACCAGTACATACGGTATGGATTGCAATCTGAAGTATCTTCTTTTAGCTCTGTTTAATCCTAATGGGAATTCACCAGTTTGTAGAAATTGGGTCATATCTTGAACCCAATTAGTTATCCCCATAGGCACATCATCTTGAGCATTCTGAAACTCATTTGTATTGGTAAACACAACATCCTTTTCAAATTCAGTTTTACTGCTTGACCCTGTAGCAAACTGCTCACAAAGACCTTTACCTCTAACCAGTTTGGTGATCTTAATATCTACATCATACTCCATGACCTTGGTGATCATCTTGCTCTTCTTTTATTCAAATATTTGTTCAACAGAAACTCCTTCACACTTGAGTGTGCAACTAGAATATGAATCTTATTGTTCGAGATCAAAGGATTGAATTTCTTTAGGCTTCTGATCACAGAGAGAACATGCTTCTCAACAAATGTATACCTCTCTTCATAATCAGCAAGTATCTGACTAAAGAAGGCTATTGGCTGTTCTAAGTTGTCACTATTTTTCTGTACCAACATAGCAGAGATTGAACCAGTGCCACCAAAATCATACAAAAATAAATATGGATTTACCAATGTTGGAGCATATGCTAATTCCTCCTTGATTTCTCCAAAACTACGCCTTGCCTCTTTTTCCTAGTTGAAAACTACGTTCTTTTTAAGCATGGCGGTCAAAGGCAGTAGAAAATTTTCAACATCAGGGATAAACCTTCTCAGAAAGTTAATTCGCCCCAAAAATATTTGCAGACCCTTCTTGTGATTTGGTAATGGTAGCTCCAATATAGCTTTGACTCTTTCAGAATCAATGGCAACTCCATCTTTTGATACTATATGGCCTAAAAGCTTACCTTCATGAACTGCAAAAACAATTTTTGTAGGATTGATGGATATCCCATATTCTCTACACTTTTCAAAAACTTGCTTGAGGTGTGACAAATGTTCATCAGCTCTCTTGGAATAAACTATAATGTCATCTAGATAAATCAGCATAATCTTGTTGATCAAACTTTGGAACACCATGTCCATGGCCCTCTGAAACGTGGCACCAATGTTAGATAAACCAAAAGGCATCCTTTTGTATGCCATGGTGCCCCACTTAGTTGTGAAAGCAATTTTGAACTGATCCTCCTCTTTAACCAGCACTTAATTATAGCCCAAAAAACCATCCAATAAGGAAAATCTTTCAGAACCAACAACTTCTTGTAAGATTTATTCTATGGAGGGTAGTGGGTAGTGGTCTTTTAAAGATGATCAGTTAAGGTCCCTAAAGTCTACACAAAGTCTTATCTCACCACTTTTCTTCCTAACTGGAACAAGATTAGAAACCCAGGATGTGTGTTTAATTGGAAAGATGATACCCCCCTCAACTAGTTTGGTCAGCTCTTTGATCATTAAGGGCTCAAGCTTAGGATTCAAGGGCCTTTGTTTTTGCCTTACTGGCTTAGCATTAGGTTCTAACTCAATTGTGTGTTGAGCAATATGGGGATCAAACCCTTTTGTGATATAAATTTTTTAACCTATTCTAAGCAACTAAAATGCAATGGAAAAACATAAGCAAACACCTCAAGATTAGCCTAAGAAATTTGTAAATGCAAAGAGGAAAGTGTTAAATGAAGACAAATAGATATACCTTCCTTTTCGTAGCTGAAACTCCTTGGTTGGCCCTTGATTTGGATTTGATTTGTATGCTCCTTGATAATATGATATGGATCATCACAAAAAGGGTTAAGCTTCCATAATGCGCTTGGATGTAAATGAAAATGGGTGAAATTGAAGATTAGATGAGTGCATAAAATGGCAGCATTTAGTTGAAAAATGACTAAGTGTTTTTAAATGCCTTAGAGGAAGGGGTATTTATAGAGGATCTTGAATTCTCTAGAGAATTCAATGGTTGGGATTTATCCAACAAATTCAAGATGAAGGGCTAAGGTGAGTTGAAGACTCACAAGCCCTCACATTTTGACATGTGGAATGTGAGAGGGCTAAGGGTGAAGTGGCGTGTAGGTGATGTGGAAGAGAGGTACATGATGTGGAGGAAGGACAAGTACATCAAGTACCTTGGGGGTGGAATATTTCTTTAAAATGAACTTCTTATCCCCAAGTGGGAGTGAAAATGACACTTAAAGAATTTTGGAATTTCTCAAAAATCTTTATGGGAAAAGAGAAAGAGGTTGGAGAAATAAATGTGTATTAAAAATTCACATTCATAGGAGAATCTAATGGATAAGAGATGGTTTCCAAAAAGGTGGGAATTGGTCACATGTGCATGAGGTGACATGTCAAACATTCTAGAAGCCTTGGAAAGACAAAATGTGAATTAAAAATTCACATGGGGAGGAGAGAGACATAAGATGAATAAATGAGAATTAAAAATTCTCATGGGAAAGAGGGTCAATGCCCAAAAAGGAAAAATGGAAAGATTGACTAAAAAGTGGTGCTAAAAGTGGTTAATAACTTTGATTAAAGTTGTGCAAATACTTGATTATGATAATTAATGGGAGATTAGAGACAAGTGGAAAATGTAGGAGGATGTGACATTAATCCTTGATTAAGAGGATGCACACCCTAAATATGAATTAATTAAATTAATTCATATTAGAGATGGATTATGGAGGATGTGACAAGGAGGGAGAAAAGAAGAATTTTAAATTGATTTTAATTCAAAAGATTAGAATGACTAAATTAAATAAATTGGTGTATTTATTTAATTTAGAGAGGAGAAAGACACCAAATAAAGTGTTTAATTATTAAATTAAATACTTTAAGAGTCTTATGTGGGAAGTGTAATATTAATTAAATAAATTAATATTGACAGAATTGATGAATAAAGAGATAAATTTGATCATATGGGAGTGATCAAATTTGGGTGCCTACACTTTCAAATGCGAGTATTCCCAAGCAAATACATCATAAAATTGTTGACATAAAGCAACAAAACCTTGTTTATCTTCATGTGAACAAATTTTTCCCTATCTTAAGTTTACCTTTGAAAATCTCTAGTTCTTCATAATGTTCTTCTTTGATTTGCAAGCCAACTTTACCCTTTTTAAGCTGATCGTCAATATTGAAAATCGAATATAAGGTAACAAGACCTTTGGGTAATTTATTTGTCCTTAGTTGTATGACTTGATCATCATACTGTTGCTTAAGTTTTGCTTGATTCACCATGGAGAACTGATCTTCTTCGAGCAAAAAGGAAAGAATATGTTCATCATTGTCAAAAACTTGCTAGTGAATGTTGTTATCAGGAATTGATGGTCTGACCACAACCTTCACATACTCTTTGGAATATCAAACTGTGCCCCAATGGCTGCAAGCCTATCAGCATGCTTGTTCTAATTCCTTGGAATAGACACTAAGTTAAAGGCATCAAAATCCTAAAGCATGTTCCACACTCTGTTTCTATAAGACTTTAGTGTGTCATTTCTAGCAACATTCAGACCTCTTATTTGATTGACAATTAACTCGCTGTCCCCATATACTTTTAAGGAGGCTATTCCTCTCTTCCTTGCCCACTCAAGGCCTTGAACAAGGCCCTCATATTCAGTGGTGTTATTAGAGCATGAGAAAGAAAAATAGAAAGTAGAATAATACTTATCACCCTACGGAGATACAAGCATTGCACCTCCTCCAGTGCCATTTTTGCTTCTTGAACCATCAAAATACATCTCCCATAATTTATTTTGCTGCTCAAACTGGCTTTATGCACTTCTCTCGAGATTTGGCATTTCTGTCCCAACTTCATGCAATACATAATTGCCCAGACCAACATCCTGAATAAGCTCATTTGGATTATCAACCACATTCTCAGCTGCCCATTCATTTAGGAGTACCTCAGGTACACTCACAGCTTGTAACTCTTGTGCTGCAGCAAGTTCAGTATCCTCTAAAATAATAGAATTAACATTTATAGTAGATGGTACATAAGGTTGGATGTGATCCTTAGCAAGGGACTCAGAAGTTATAGTTACCTTAGTACCATACTTGGTCCTAAAAAGCATATGGGACCAATTTGAAGATAAATACCCTCCAATTTTAGTCACGAAGTCTCTAGATAAGCATAGAGCAAAAAATGGAGGCAAATCTATGACAAACACATCTTGTGGGATTGAAAAATTGGGATAGGCATGTAGTGTGAGATTCAGATTTTTAATAACACCTATAGTGTTTACTGCTATCCCATCCAATTGAAGTACTCCCTTTTCTAATGGCTGGTATTGTAAACCTAGTTGGTCTGCAATCTTTTTGGCATTACCAAACTGCTAGCCCCGCTATCAACCATGCAATTGTGTACCAATTTATTCCCCACTATTAAGGAAACATAGAAGGAGGGGGCTTGACACCATTACTTTGCTGTGTGGTACTATCCAAAGGTGCATTGGTTAAAAATGACTTTGTTTGGCCTAAAGAGACTTTATTTGGAGGATTCAAACTGACTGGATCTGAGAAGGCTGACTGTAACAAATTGATTTGACCAGGGATTGCTAACGAATCCCACATTGAAATTGAAACATTCATTTTTTTCATACTTTCAACAATGTTGAAAGGTGCAGATATATTTACCTTTGGCTGCATCTTTACAACAGTATGGTTAGGTTGCACTTGACTTGCGGATGAAGCATGTAAAGGCTGCTCCTTACTAGTGTCATAACCTTGCTACAAAGTGCGTGGTACTTGCTGATTTGATGGACTAGCAACTCCCTTATCTTTATTCATTGCTTGTTCAAACTCAAAAGCCCTCTTCTTGGCTCTAGTATTAGCAGCAACAGGTGTGTCATCCTGGTTCACTCCACAAAATTCTTCTTTTTTCCAATTTAGGAGAGTTGAATCATCTCCAGGCTGATCCTACTATTGTGGATACCCCTCCTTAGGCAAATCTTGCGCACTTACAGTATTTTGCACCATAAGAGCTTGATTGATGACACCATTAGAGCATGTAGCTTGATTATGTGGCTGATTACATGGATAACACTACTCATAATCAACAGCTAGATTGTTTTGAACAGGAACAAGCTCTTTGACAACACTAATTGGAGCTAGATTATAGGCCAAAAAAGGCCTTGTGTTCACATTTTGTCTTGCGCCTTGATAATTGCCTTGGTACTACTGTCTATTTCTGTAGAATTGTTGTTGTTGACCTTGAAGTGACTTGAGGCTGATTCTACTATTGATAAGACTTAGAATAGGTTGTTGTTTTCCAAGTTCACCAACTTGTTACCAAAATTCTATAAAAGACTTTTGATCTCTTGTAACTCTATAGTGAGCACGAGAAGCAGCACTTTCTTGTTTATCAGCGACTAGAACAACAATTGGTACAGCGTTAGTACAAGCGGTAAAGAGTGTGAAAGGAGGTATTTTACCACCAAGGAATGTTTGCATGAATTTATGGAAATATAGGCATTGGAGGCTAGGAGCAGGGATTTACCAGCTTGTATTTAAGTTGTTCTTAGCTCTGGGTGCTGTTTCAAAGCGCTCTGGCAAATGCACTCCTCCCATTGGCGTATGCGACAACTATATCAACTGTTGAGCCCTCAAAAGTATAAAATGCATGATGCGGAGGTGGCCTCACCATTGCAAAGTTCTATGTAGGTTCTCTGAAATCTGAAGTTGAAGTCATTCATCTGCTCTTGTGGAGCCCTCTTAATTGTAGTCAATTGTTCCAATAGAGACAAGTTATCAGACTTGTCTTGAAATTGTTTATGCAACTTGTCTCCAAATTCATCCCATGTTGCAATTGAACTAGCTGGTAGGCTCCTATACCATTGCACAACTCTTCCCTTTAGTGAAGCAACTAGTAATTTCACTGCCACATCCTCTTGGGTTATGTGATGTACTCCACATAGCGAAGCCACATCTCGCATGTGTTCAATTGGGGTAGTTTGATCTTCCCCAGTGAAAGTTGGCAGACTCTTCAAAGCTGCCATTGGAATATCATTGTGCTGTGCCAAATTCAAGGGGCTTCCTCCATTAAAAGAAACAAAGGGTTGATTCCTTGGAGCGGCCATTGGAGGTGGCTGTGGTGGATTTACTGGTACTCTAGATGAAGCCAAAGATGGGACAACAATGTGTGATCCCACAAATGGAGGAGTGGATTGAGTTCTTCTAGAATATATAATTGTTGTTCCTCACCTTTCCTCTACTCTGCCTTGTCTTCTTGGTGGTGACAACTACAAGTATTCAAAAGGACCAGAGCTAATTCTTGTTCAAACTCTTCTCATAAACTGAAGAAGGCACTGATTCTGAAATTCTTTCCTCTTAATGGAGTCACCAAGTATGCCAAATGACTTCTATAAAGTCTGGAATTCGCTGGTTGCATACTAAACCAAAAGTTCAATCTAATTTCTGTCCCACCAGGCGTGCTAGAAACTGTTGTCACCTAGAAATGCACCCTATGCAAAGTTGTAAGAACTAGGCTTTCTGGTGAAACATGGGATCATTTCAAGGCTGTGGGTCACCTGGAGTTGAAATGAACCTCTAGAGAAGGCCGACTTCCTTTGGGTATCACCTAGACTAATGATCTTTGTGAGGTAAAGGGAGGAGTGCATAGAAAATGAAACTATACTGAACTATTCCTATGGTGATACACCGAGTTGACAAGAAATCAAGAAATGAAAAAAAGATGCAACAACACTAAGGAAACTAGACTGCAACTGTTTTACTTACTCAACATAACCCCATTAGACTTATGCATCACTCTTGATAGGTTTGATCTACATACATATCTCAAGAAGGAAGAAACAAACTTCACAGCTTTGTGGTATGAATACAGATTTAGAAAAACATTGTTAAAGAAATACATACATAAGCTAACATACATAAATGAGGGTGGTAAGAGCATTAGTACTTGTTTTCAAGGTAAACTCTATTTTTCATTCCATATTTCAGTTGAGTTACAAAACATACATTTAGTCAAGAAAGGATTGATAAAAATCACTAACTCTTTTTAGTGTATATATCTGAACTATCTACAAAAAGGAAAAAAATGCCTTATATATCAGACTGTGTCGGCCCCGTAGAGCTTACAAAATATCAGTCCTTGAAAAAAGATCTCTTAGATCTTTTCGACTAAATTAATGCAAAACCCTGCGTGTCCATGACGGTGAAGAGTCATCCCCGGAGAAGCCTTCTTCAGATATTTCTCAGCTACCGCATTCATTCTGATCCTTGCATCGTGTCCTATTTGAACCACTTCGGCTGAATGCTTTGAATGCCCTGAGCTCACAACAGATATGTGTTGCATTCATCACGTTGACATCTTCATTCTGATCAGACTACCACGGCTCGCCTCAGCTCCTCCTAGTTGGTCGAGCGTATTACACGTAGATTCCCCCACGGTCAAAACTCATTTGGTTAGAATTGCATCTCGGCGAGACACTTGAGGTGTCTTGCCAATGCGATTATGGCCCTTTGAAGCTATCGGCACAGCACATGATGGTTGGTGAGACATCATAGCAGGCTTTAGAATTCATATCAATATCACTGAGGCCATCGGCAAGACAATTCTATCGCCAAAACATCATGTCAAAAATCCCCACCCTTTAGCGAAGGCACCTTGTTTCGGCGGGACTCACAGCATTCGGCAAGACCTCTTGGTGATGTTGGATCCCTCTCCCCAAGCTCCCTTTTGTTTCACTAAGACTTTGGCCTATCGGCCAGACTTCATACCGAGCGTCGGGCGCTACATCGACGTCAAATGTCGGGGAGACCTCCTGCGTTCGGCGAGACCTCCCGCCAAACTCTCTTTTCTTTAGCGACGCTGCTTTCCTTCGGTGAGACATCCTAAATTTTCCCAGACCTCACACCGAGGTCTTTCATTCCACCGAGCTGCTCCCTTGTCGGCAAGACAACACCGAGTCGGGGAAACCTTCCCCCGACTTGGAATGTTATACCGA
>VDFB02011596.1:0-10261 GCA_007258455.2 Sequoia sempervirens
GGTTGGTATGCCGTCCCCTCCTAGGTTAGCTGAATTGGTTCTATCCGATTTGGATATAAAGGGTAAGAGTGTGCAGGATGCAAGAATGGAGGCTTGCAAGGAGTTTTTAGATGACAATGCATTTGTAAAGACTCCTGTATTCTTGCAATTGGCATGGAGGATGAAATTTGAGGAATATCAAAATAAATGCAAGGAGAGAAGAGAACTAAGGCCTGACAGGTCAGATCAGGAGAATGATGAAGAAGTGAAAACTGAACTAATGGAAGAGTTCAAAAACATCACTCCTGAAGAAGGAAGACAACTAGTGAATCAGGCTGGTGTTTTGATTTTGCCTAAATGGGACATCGTAGATGCAGTGGCTTTCAATGCCATTATAAAGTCCAAGAGAATCCCTTTGGAGATTGAGAAGAGTTAAGAAGTTAAGGTAGCATTACAAAACTCTGCCTTCAGTGAAGAATATGAGACCTTGGCAATTTGGGCATTGGCTCCACAAGGAAGAAAGCCAAACATTGTTGATATTAATCCAAATTTCAAAGGAGGATTAATAATAAAGAGGGCTTCAAAGACTACAACAACTGAAGCCACTAGTTTAACTATGAATGTGGCCAAATTGGCCCAAAAGACTGCTGAAAGGGAGGAGGCTGAAAGAAACACCCTAGTGGAGAAGTATAACATTTTAATTGAAGAATATAGTAAAATGCAATAGAGGAATGTTGAGTTGCAAACTGAAGTAGAAAGGTTCAAGTATAGACATACTGGGGAAACATCCAATGCTCCAGGAACCAACACATCACCTCTCATAGTAGGGTTAATGCCTCCTGCTTCTCCAAATGTTTCTACACCAGTGTCTCCCATTCAAAATCTTGCTCTTACCCCTCCTCTAGAACAAGTTGATGAAGAAACAGAGTGCTCTGTTGATCCAACAAATAGGTAGCTTATGCTGAAAATTGATCAATTATAGACATCACTAAGGGTAAAAGAGGAGGGTTTTCTTTCAAAAGAAAAATAAATTGTTACTATTGTTTTGGAGCATTTAAATGAAAAGGTGGATAATAAATTTCCCTCTATACATTCTTTGTATTCTTTGCTATTTGAAGCAATAGAGAGTATTGATAGGGATCAGGGGATAGTGATTCCAATAATTCAAAATTGGATCCCTAGGGAAAATAATCTAGATGTTATGAATAAAGCCTCAAGGTTTGATGTAAATAACAGGGCCTAATCATTGAAGCCTACTTATATATTAGTTAAATCATTGCAAGGTTTTCAGACCTTACTGGGTGATCTAAGTAGGAAGATTAGGGAATTGGTAAAGAACTTCAATGATTGGGGTAACACACTGTTACCTGATATAACTGATGAGCAGGGGGAAATCAGAACACTCCAACAATGGCACGATCAAGCAAGTAAAGTCATCAATAATCAAATTAAAATAATTTGTGATGACTCAGATTATGATTTGTTTGTAAATTGTATGGATAATATTATTGGTATCGGCTCATTTTTGGAATCTTTTGAAAGAGATGCTAATCAGGTAGTGGTAAAGTATTTTCCTTATAGTACAAAGGTAAAAGGTGATTAATTTTGACTGGCCACCTGACAAAGAATACCAGAGGTGGGTGGCTAAGTATTTGAATGATGATGAGTAAAAGGAGTGGGCTACCGACAGGTGGAAAATCAGATGTTGCGGTTACAATGTTTCCAGTTTTGTATGGATGACTTTTTTGGCGTGGGCTTCGTGTGGTTTTTTGTTATTGCATCAACCTTCCTCCACCACCATGATGAACGGGAATATGCTCTAGGATGATTGTTGTTGTAACGATTTTTGAACAAGAATATTTTTCAAGGTGGTGGCTGTTGTAATAAATTTTGGAAGATCACCAAGTGCTCCAATTGACTGGTGAAGTATAGGTTAGCAAGTTAGATAATTTTTATCGAGTCTAGGTGAAGTTGCAGAGCGAATTGTAAAGTCCAATGGTTTTAGAGAAATGTAATTTAGGTTTTGAGTCATTATGTAACAGGTTTTGAGTTCATAGAGATTTAATGTTGTATAACAGTACTAGCATTTGAGTTGAAATGAAAATTTGAGCTCATGTCTCTCCATTGTACATGCATATCTAAACTTTCTATTAAGAAATAACTAAGGGTTATTTTATCCATCTCCGCGGTTGTGGTGTGTATGATTCTATTTTAGCTTTAATTCAAAGGGAATTAATCAAAATGCTTGAATGAGATTATAGGATATGTGTTGTATAAGAGTTGATAAAGTAGTCTTGGGTTAGAATGCATACTAATGAAATTGTAATGCAATATTGTCGGGGATCTTATATGTGATGTATTAAATCTGTTATAAACCTCTAGATGCTTATGAATTTGACTCCTGTAATGGATATATAGCATTGATCTAACTTGTAATTATTCGTGTAGTTTAGTATTTGTTTGTATTTGCCTAGAGCTTCCTACAAATTGAAAATCATTGACTATCTTATACAATGAATTATGTTTAGTTATCTCACGCTCCAGATAGTTGATATTGTCTATGAACATCCAATTCTAGTTGATATTATCTTATCCTGTTGAGCTATTAAGTGAGATCATCTGCTATTGTTAATGTTGTTTATAATAATGGTGTAGAGGTTGTAAACACATTAAGGGATCACCCTCCCAGGTCTTGCAGACCCTGAAGTGTACGAGGCTTTTAAAGTCCTTGTCAGTTGGTCCAGGTCCTTCGAGCTACCTTCAATTGGAATTGGCAATTTCATAGGTATATTAGAAGACAAACCTGGTTACATTGTAAAAAGAACCAACATACATGTCAACCACTGAACAACCACCTCTACAACTGACTTTTTAATCTTTTATGATCACATGAAACATAAAACACACTAATTTCAAGGTTGTTAACAGCACTATTGAAATGTTTTAATTTTTTGACCTTTCAAACATTAAAAAGTACATCATTAAATTAATTATGTAATGGCATAAAATTAAAAAAACATCATGAATTAATTATGTAACCACATAAGTCAAATATAATTCTGGGTGGGATGGTTGATGGACGTTGGATATTCTTCTTCATCCAACTCTTTGTACGTATCATCGATCTAGATTGACATTGTAAGATTGGTCATATCATCATCATCATCGCCGATATCAGTTTACGATAATGTCATCATCCACCGGATGTCATCTTCATGAACATTAACTCCTACATCATCATCATCTAGTTCCTCCTCTTGACATCTTTTTAGGGACATCATCAACTAGCGGTGATCGATCATCATCTGCATCATCTTCTAGTTCTTGGTATCTTCTTCTTCCACCATTATACTTTGCTCGGCCTTCCTCTTGGATCGCCAATGTCTAACAACAATGACCAACCCGATTTACCAAACCTTTGATGCAAAATACCTGCTCACGGTGGTTGGGAAGAACATAGAATCATTCCGGCTGTTTCGATCAACCTTGTATTAACCATGGTAAATCCATTATCATGTTCAATAACAATTCTCTCAGGATCATTTTCATTCAATCATAGCCTATACCATAGGACGATGAACAAAATTAATCCGAAGGACTTAAACTCACACTCAAGTATATCATCCAAAATCCCATAGTATCAATTTTCTGAGACTTCTAGATGTATGTCGCTTCTAGATGAAACATTAGTCACCTGAAAGACTACAGTTATACCAGAATCACAAGTTTTCTTCATGTCATCTAACATTTTGATTCAAAATTTATGACCATTGCACCACATAGCCTTGTCGTGTTTCACCTGCAATATGTAAAACATGTAAAAATTATTGCAATATCGTCAGTTGATAAATGTATTTATTCTTGGCTGAATGTATGCAAAGAAAACAATCTCAAGATACATATACATCAATATACTTGAAAATAATTAAATAATATGGGTGATTAATATATTTATACGTAACTATTTATCTCTTAAACCATATGCTAAATCAATTTCCCTTTGTGTAACATTGGAATCTCCATTACAATGAGCTTCTTTAACCAATGAATCCACACCTTCCCATGTTAATGCATGACCAGATTGTTGACATCGTTCAATCCATACTGTCATCCAATCAAGATTGTTGGCGACATAAAAATTTAGTGCATCCCACTCTCGACCAACTATACCAAAATAAATTGAAATTCACAAACGACGTATAATTAGTTAAATACCACAATATATGACCTTAATTTATAATTGATGTATATTGAAGATTAAAAATTAAATAAGTACAATATACATAAAAACCATATGTAAAATGCATTCCAATTAATATCCATGACCATCTTATAATTACCTCTCACTTTCCTCAATCTACCTTTCCCCAATAGGTACTCCCCTTCAAATTTGTTAATGGAGTTGGGATACCAAATATGATCTACATGGATTTTTGCTGCAAACTTAGGAAGATATTCACTAATGTACACCATGGTCTGGTATACCATATATCCCTCCACCATAGAACCCTCAGGATGTGCTCTTTGTCTAACCAAAGCCTTCAAAAATTTCAATTGCATCTCAACCATCCATATTGACCTTGTGTGTATAGGTCCACACAATTCAATCTCCTCAACTTGGTGTATGAGGTAGTGTTCTTGTGCATTGAAAAATGTTGAAGGTACACACTTTTGCATTTCACACATTAGACGATGAATTTTTCTCTTCCAATAATTTATATATTCTTTATGGATTTATTTAGATGACAACCATCTACAAGTGATTCAAGGTGCAAATATATTAATGAGATTTAACAAAAATATACAGTATATTACATAACAAGTAAAACAAATGGAAATTATAAGATGTATACAATGAATTGAACAAATCTAAGCTACTTACCTCATGTATTTTCTAAGATCATATATAACTTGCTTGACATTCTTGTCAAAGTTGTTTGGGAGAGATAGAGGGTAGAGATAATGAACGTACTGCAACAATTATAAAATGATCTTTTCATTATTTTTCCAAAAGTAGTAAACACAATACACTAGAAAGTACATACATTATACAAGTGTATATAATATACCAGAATAATTACCTTAATGAAGGTATGCCAATCATGCGTTTTCATCGCTGACCCAAATTCACCTTTCTTGTTATTATATTGTTTATGTTCGCAGCAAATCTTGTGGGAAATCGAATTTTTGGTATGACTTCTTTTATAGCATTGCTTTGCTGCTCTGTTAATAACCAAGGAAGGGAACTTATATTAATTTGCTCTCCATCAATATTTAATTGAATGACATTTTTCATTGCATGATTGGCTTCCTGAATGTCACTACAAATTTTGACAATTTTTTCTTTGTCATGCCTTCCATCCAATATTTTCCATAATGTTTCTGTTATATTCTTTCCGATATACATTGTATCAAACAAATGCACAATTTGTAGCTGCTCATAGTAGGGCAACCTACTAAATTGTCTGGGATAACTTTTAAGTCCCTGTGGAAGCCGGCCATTCATGCCTTGACGACCTTCACGAAGCATATAAGTTGAACAAATTAACAACGACAATCATTTACATCAATTACAACATGAGTAAACACAACACAATATAAAATATAAAATTCAAAACATATCATATATGATAGATAAACAATTTGATCCGATGTATAACCTTGTGATTAATTCTATTATATTCCAACTTCCATAGGCGAGGTGACATTCTTCGTGGTTTTGATGTAGTCTCCTCTTTCCCATTGAAAATATGTTTTTCAGTAGTTCAATACTTATGATTTCTATGGAGGAAGTGCCTATACTCATCAAACACTTACTTTCCTAAACTTGTTGAATGATGAGATTTCATCTTTGGACCACAAATTGGACATGTAAATTTTCCATTTGTTTGAAGACCTGCAAGATGATATATAATTGGATTAAATATGTCAATTTTTTTCATTATATATAATGAATAGATTATTTTAAAAACATGCATGATATCTACTTCATCAAATTAAATATTGTTAAAGTGCATTTGAATGTTATAACATACCACAAAAATCTGTTAGCCCTGGGGCATCATGAATTGTCCATACAAGCATTGCATTGAATTGAAATTGTCTGTCTTATTGGTCTGGAGACGTCATACATAGTGACGCCATTCCATAACTTTAGTAACTCATCGATAAGAGGCTCAATATATACATTCATATCTTTAACTTGGTACTTACCTAGTTGAATCAACATAAACATTACATAATTATTATACTATTTTACTGCAATATATATAAACTAATCTACATGACTATTGAATGAAAAAAATGTCATTATGCAACAAATAAGACAAATGAGATGCTACTACGTTAAAGAAAATTGATGTAAACAAATATCTAGAACAATCATTGACAACATTATGTGCTCCCTCTTTATTGACATCCATGGAGGAATGTTATTGTTGATAACAAAAATAGTCCACACTAAGTAAATAGATTGTATCTCTCCAAATGGATTGACACCGTCCGCTCCCAATGAAAGCTTGACATTACAAGGTTCTTCTTTAAAGTGTGGCCATTTTTCCTCTATGTCCCTAAATGCAGAACCATCCATAGGCATTCGAAGAATGTCATCTCCACTTCTATTCCATGCATGGTAATCCATCAATTGCACTAAGCTTTTACACCTAAATAATCGTTGCATACGTGGAATAATGGGAATATTACGAAGAACCTTGTGAGGCACCTTCTTTGTTAGTTGATCTGTTTGATATCTACTGATATGACATTCTAGGAATTTTATTGCAAATTCCTATTGTTTATGATATATAATATGATCATTGGGACATGCATCTACTGTTTGATACTCCCTTTCGATATCTTTCAAAATGGCACATAAATCTTGGTGTGAGCGAGGTAAAATATTTGATGGTGGTAACAAAAATTCACCAATCAATATACGAAAAATAATAATTTGTTCATATAAAGAATATTAAAGGTACATATTTCATCCTTTATTTACTAGTATGAACTAACAACAATTAAAATAGATGAAAAAAGATGACATATATGACATACCTTAACATCTGTAAGATTGCTATGTTTGATAAACCATTCACAACCTTCAAGTTCAATAGCAACAATACAACAAAGAGAAGAGTTGTTTCAGAGCCTTCATAAAGGGGCTCATATGCCTTCTCAAGTATAGGTAAATCATGAACATCATCAAAGTCATCTTGATCATCATGATCAACTCTGCCACTAAATGTGTCATGGATCAATGTATTTGTACCATCATCTTCAACTGTGTTTTCTGGTGCATGATCATCTTCTTCCATAGGATTATTAACTTCATCTTCGATATTCACAGCTCCATGTTCGTCCGCTTACAAAACCACATTCTACCGGCCGTGATAATCCATATCATCTGCCCTAGGGTGCCCAACCTTTATAATAATGATTGACACAAATAAACCATGATCATGATCAAGTGATTATATATATATATATATAATGTTAAAATGATATAAACATTTACAAATTCAATCAATATAAACACATATAATGAACAACTTACGAATGGACGATAATCATGCCCCCCTTCAACATGACCATGCTCCCTACAATGTTTCTTAGTTGTGATTAAAAATCATCTCATCTTTAAGCCCTTGCAATTATTGCAAGGACAATAACATTTCCCATCACCCTTTCTTTTCAATCTAGCCCACAATCTATCAAGTGTCTCTTTATTTTGTTTTGGACTAATATTATCTGACATGATTTTTCTTTACCAAGCTTGACTATTTAGATCTTCAAAAAATATCAAACTCACACTCCAATAATTTTTATTCATAGACAGGTAACATAATCTAATAATTTCGATATTTTACAACAAAAAAAATTAGCATGCAACCACCCCTACAAAAGAGAAGATAGTCTGAAGTTAATGACCCCAAAAAACACTTTCAAATGCTAATTCCAAAACTTATTAAATTCTGATTTTAATATGATTTCCAACCGTTAAGACTCCTAAAATCAGAATATTGAACTTGATCACAAACTTCCTACAACAATGGAGGTAGCGAGCTAGTAAGAGAAGTGACCCATTCCTAAGGAGCAACAAGTCAGAATCATCATTGCTAATGTCAATACGGATTTATCCTTTTAGTTAAAGATGCAATGTGTCACTTCTTATGACGAGCTTATCCCTAGGGCCCTCAACATTGAGAGAGACCCTAATAAAAAACAACATAAGCATTGGTAAGAGCATGATTAGGGTACAAACCCTAGGCCTCTATAGAAACATAAACAATAACTATAGCGGATTAGTGAGGTTGCAATACCAGAAAGATTGAGACATTGTAGGTAATAACAAAATCTTGCAATCTAAAGATTGTAGCCAATAACAAGCACACTATGTAGCTTAGTGAAATTTGTAAATGCAATCTATGGTAAGAAGAATGACAGTCACTTGAGATGTGACAGTCAAAAAGAGGCTGAGCAGTGACAAGATAATAAAGCTCAAACCTTGCATAGTAAAGTGGAGATTTAGCTGAGTTTCCTTACCCCCTTGTTGACAAGGGTTTTTCAAATGCTTTTGTAGTGTTAGACAAGGAAAATGCAATTAGGGAATGACTGTCCAAATGAAGTAACAGTGGTAATCATAGGTTCAATGTTTCTTCTTAGCCATTAATGTATAATGGAGGTAGTGGATTGCATGTTTGAGCAGTATTTTGAGACTCATCAAAGATGGGAGATGTAACGCCCCGCTGTGTGAACCCCAAAGGACAATAACACAATAATTACAGCACAATTTTTTTTATTTTTTTTAGTAAACATAACATACATGTAATACACATTAAGTCATAACATGAATTTCAATTAAATAGATTCATTAACACATACATGAAAAAATTCATTGATAAGAAACCATCTGCACATAAATACAACATATGCATGATTAACATAACACATTGAATAACAACTACCATGATCAATATCCACACCAAGTTTACTATTTCATTACAGTACAATGATCAAAAGTACAATGATGCAAAAGTGTTCCAAATATGAATGGAAACCGTACACAAGATACTATGATACAAATAATTAGAGAAATACAAGTATTGAAACTGGCTCCAAGACAAATGCAACTTTGAAGTCACTGCAACGACACCAATCTGCACCTCTCAATCCTCGACTGGGGACCCAATGGGGTGCTTGGCACGTTCCACCTGACCATGTGAGTCCGAAGACCCACCCCCCGTGCTAGGAACTAACAAGAAAGAGACCTCAACCAAGATCATCCAAACAGGGAACCACAAGACTCAACGTCATTCAAAAGTATCATAACACTCAGGAATTACAATGACATAATCAACCACATCCATGAGTCATAAATCTTATCACATAACCAAAGCAATGACCAATAAATAAGTAGCCAAAGGATGATCATGATACACTTCCAAATCAAACTGAATTAATAAATGAAATACAATTCCAGATTGCAATTAACAATACAATAACATCACATCATAGTACCATAAGGGTACAAGGTCATAAGTCAAATATCAATGAGATCATACAAGACCACAAAGTACACCAAAGATAAAATAGGGTAAAACCATAAATCATTTCAAACAACTAGGTTTCATCAATTAAAGACAAAGGACCACTTCTAGAGGATTTCCAAAGTAACAACATAAGAAGGAGTGTTAGAGGAGAGTGTCATCGCATGGCTTAACATGGATTCTCCAGGCTACCACTATCGCAAGGAGCCGCCTCCATCTACTGACGAATTATCCAGGCATCCCGAGCGCTAGGAGCCACCTCCATCTATGGTTATCCAGGCTACCTATCTCAAGGCGTCACTCCATAGGGTTGCTCATGCGGAACCGTTAACCTTTCATGAAGACAAGGCAATGATCTTGCCAACCACGGCCTTCTCAATCCCCTTTAGTCTGTGGTAGCACTCAAAGGCGGATGAGGCATCAATTATCTTTTTAATGTGATTCTACCCACCCCCTAGTTGATTATTTAAATTGTCACTTATTAAATTCACTCTAACGAGGGCTATCCTGGCGCCCCTTTGTGCGCCGACCACCCACTTAGAGCCACTCTCTCTCTCTAGACACTCAAAACATAAAACCAAAATCCAAGGGTTGTACAACATAACAAGTACATTAGATCACAACAGAGAAGCATGCAAAGCATTACCCATCTTGCCGTAAATACATAATCAAAATCTCCATGATTCCCGTACAACCCTTTCAAAAAAAATGAAACCAAAACACTTGCCACAACAAGG
>VDFB02011597.1:0-88374 GCA_007258455.2 Sequoia sempervirens
CTTTGCGGGATAAGGGGAAAGTTGAGACATTAGACATCTAGATTCAAAAACTAATCAAGAGTTTGTTTGTGGTAAAAAGAATCCATTAAGAAAAGATTAAATCAATTGGACCCTACATATGTGCTTGGCGTCTTTTGGTCATATGGTTTTCATGCAAACATTGGTATTTTATTACTCTTAGAGAAAGGCATGCTCTTCACTATCTTGGTCTCGTAAATAAGTCCTTCCTAGGTTCATTGAGGATCCAATCAAGCACTTCATCTACCCCAAACATTTATCATCCCATCCAACCAAACAACTTTAGAGCTTTGGAAACATCATTCTAGACTTGGGTAAATCATCAAACCAAAAATCACCTTGTTTAGTTAGGAGTATGGGAATGCATCCTTTCTCATACCTCTAGTTAAATTAGCACAACTTTGAACAAATTCATCCTAGGAACACATCCAACATCTTAGGGTTTACAAGTCCATTATCCAAATCCAATCAAAACTAATCAAAGTCCAACCCTAAGTCTACCATTGATCCAAAGTCCCTAAACATTCAACACTCATATCATTTACACCTTTCATCCTTCATCTCGTCATTAGTCCTAAGAACCTTAGAGGTCACTTTTACAAAAAGGCAAAAACACAAGGAGAACATGGAATATAAACTTGATCCATACATCATGAGTAATCCAAATCAATTGAACTTTCAAATCCTTACAATGTTGATTGTTTATCAACACTCACATCTATACAAACCATACATGGGATCATTACCTTCGAGAAATGTCAATGGACCAACAAGTGTGAGTATGCCCAAATCAAAGATTGGAACACATTTCCTGATGGTAGATCTAAATCCAAACCTACAAGTCTGTCAACCGAAAAATCAATGCATGAGCCTTCAAACAAACAATGTCATACCACCAAATCCCGACATGCCAAATGAGAATGTACCAAGTACAAGTTTTCCAAACATGAATCTAGAAAACTTTGGGATAAATATGTTTGCAAATCATCCAAATATTCCAAACATCAACAATGTTCAATTTCAACCTATCATGCCAAATCTGAGTGTCATCCCAAATCAAAACATTGTCCAAAATCAAACACAAGTACACACTCCAAATCTGCTTAAACAAAAGCCAAATCAACAATACCAAGGGAGTCAAGATTGAAATCAAGATCAAATTTGGCTAGATCAAATTGCTACACTTACCAAAATAGTTGAGTCATTGCGCTAAGAGACATCTCCACCACCATCATATCAACATCATTCCTTGGTTTAGGGCTTCCCCCTTTACCTAGCACCAATCACTCCATCCAAATCAATCCACCTAACAACAATCAAGACATCACATCAAATCCTTGGAATATACGATCGACATCGCACCAACATATGGTATCTAATCAAATGACAACATCAATCCCAACAAATCAAAATATGATCTCCAAAAGACTTATCACCTCAGTCATTCCAACCATCCCTATCACCTCAATCACTCCAACCACCCCTATCACACCCATCACATCTCAACCCCTCACTACCATGATTGCTCCAAGCGTATCTCAGCCACTTGTCACTACATCCAACATGATTCCAAATCCACCACCACTACCACCAAAACCAAATGCAACAAGACAATATAACATTGTGCTAAAAGCTCACCAAGCCTACTAAAGGGCCATCCAACAATATCTAGCCATGCAATAAGCAAGACAAGCTCAAAAAATGTAGCAAGCCTCTCAAGCTACCCAAGCCTCTCAAGCTACCCAACAAGCACAAGCACAAACACAAAAAATGACAATTATTGAGAATAGGGATCAGGATTAATCCATCACTGAACACCTTGAAGCTATGTCTACTTCATCCAATGATCAAATCAACATATTTCAAGAGTCACTTTTCAATCATGATCAAAATCCACCAACAATACTCGACAATGATCTAATTCAAGAAATTTCAACATCACTTGACTCTATGGTTGAAGACATTCACAATCTCTCAACCACAATGTTTGAAAACAATGATCAAGATATCCCCATCAATGAGCACCTTGAAGATGTTTCCACCCCATCCAATGATCAACTCACCATATATCAAGAGCCATTTTTTAGTGATCTATTTCAAGGAGTGTTAGGATTATTTGATCCTATTGACATAATGCATAATCCATCAACCAATGATCATATTGAAAATGTCTCTACATTTCCTTATGAGTTAGATGACATATCTCAAGAATTTATTCCAAAGCATGATCAAAATATTTCACTAAGGTCTAGCAATGGTACTTTCCAAGACATGTTGCCGCCCTTTGACCTCATGGTTACAGATACTAAGGGAACCTTGAACTCAACTCTTGAGGATAATGAAGCACTTACCATGTCTAATGATGACATCCAAGAACCCTTTTTAAGCAATCCATCCTTTGAAATTGACCCATGCCAAGAACTTGATCCAAAGCAGGTCAAAAGCAACTCCAAAATCATGCAAGATCAAGAATTTGTATCTTCAAGATACTACAATAATCTAATGGACACTCTCCTATCTATGCAAGATGATCATATCCACATAGCACATACTCCTCCATCTACCCATAAGATGCTTTCTATAGATGGACACATAAATGATCTTCATCTAGAACAAAATTTTGTTACATAAAAAGAGCAGATTATTAACTCCTATAGTCAAACTGAGTTATCAACATCAGGATCAGATGTATCCAAAATCCAGACTAAGGACATCATGAATAAAGATATCCAACATTATCTACTCAAGGAAGCAAGTCAAACAGAACGGTATAATTCAAAGTTAGCGAAGCAGCAAATTGAAACAACATCACCTACGGTGGTCATTTATTAGAGAATGCTTATTGAACAAGACATCTCGGAATAGGCGGTATCAAATCATGAAGGTACTACTTCCACAATATTTGGGGAAAATTCATCTCAAGCAAATGTCAACATAGGGAGCACGAAGAATCTTTATGGTCAAACCATTGCCAATACTACAACCAGCCACACCATGAATCTTCATCCACCTATCATCCCATCCATGAATTGGGACCGACATCAAAAGAAAGAATTAAATCAAAGTACGAAGAATGTTATCAAAGAAAAAGAAGCTGAGAAGCATGAAGAACAAATCAAATACAAATGGATACCAAAGAACACAAAGAAAGATCATCCCTATCAAACTCCATCAGTCAAAGAAACTATGGGGAAAAATAAAAAAGGGAAAAGTATCCATCAAAGATATCCACAAAAGCAAAAGCGGGCTTTCCAAGCGATGTTCAAAGTGTATCAAGAAGTTGGTTCTAATTCCACACACACTTCCGTATCCACCCATCATTGCTCATCTTCCCAAGATTGGAGAGTCAAAGATTCCAAACTGTCAACCAACCCATCTCCTATCCCTAAACACACTCCATCCATGCCTCCATGCATGATATCTAATTATCAAATTAACCATGTATTGGAAACAACCCTTCATCATAAGGATTCTGAAGGCACTTTATTGTGATGTGCGCACAAAGACAGAGTTAACCCCGGTATCAATAAAGCAGATCAAAAATCCCAAAATTTGCATTCAGGTGCATGTATCTTAGCAAAGCAGCTTCTTCAAGCAGGATATCAATGGCACATTATGACAAGGGCATCTACATCAGCAAAACCTTGTGATTTGGCATGAGCATAAAATCTTTTAGAAAAATAAAAAAAATCAAAAATATGAAAATCCAAAAAAATCAAAAAAAGGAATGAAAACAATAAAGAAAAAAATTGTCCTCCGGTGAAAACCACTACGGTGGCGCTTTGGGCAAGGCCATGATTAAAACTTGGCAAACAGGTGTCATGTGTAGAATTGAGCATCTATGTGCACCAGTTCAGATGGAAGCATCTCATCCCATCCATAATAAATCCAAAATTCCATCCATCTTATCCATAATAAATCCATTCATCCATAAACCATTGATCTAATCCATTTTCATCCGTCTGCATCTGTTATCCAAGTTATCTTGATCTTGATGAAATCTTGGGGCACACTTTACGCTTGCTTATGGTAAACATCTTGACATGGGTCATTTTCATTGATCCTATCCTATGCAACATTATCTGAGCCATGAAGCATTATCCAAATGAGCACTCTTTATTTGAACACCTTACCTTATCGCAAGATAATCCTTGGCATCCTTTGTGTGCTTACCATATCCATCCATCCATACACCTATCCAGGCGTCCATCCATGACATTTCATACATTGCTAGACACTGGGGGAAGATATGTACATCTTGCTTCAGGAATAAATATTGATCCATATCCTCCAACTTATGTGGTGATCCAAACATTGGAAAATGTGAAATCAAATTGGTCAAAGCACTTGTAAGCCAAAAACCAAATCACTAGCCCATGACATATTTTGACAAGAAGACATTCCATATCAATCTTCATCATTCATCGAACATCAATCCAAACAATCAATATCAGTCGCATCTAACGCATCCTTCAAACATCACATCAAATCATCCAAAACATCTTTTATTCCAAACCAAGCTTCAACAATCTTGATCAATCAAATCCAATACAAAAATCATCATCTCGGGATATCCTTGTGTTGCTTAATACTATCCTTGCATAGTTGTGTATCCTCAACAATGTTATCGACATCAATCCTGATCAATCAATCCTTGCATTGTTGTGCATCCTCAACAATGTTATCGTCATCAATCCTAATCAATCAAATCCTGCCATTGTTGTGTATCCTCAACAATGTTATCATCATCATCAATCCATCAATTCAATCAATCAAAAACATCCAAAACATTGGAAAATCCAAAAACATCAAAAAATGAGAAAATCCAAAAAACATCAAAACATATCAAAATCCAAAAATAGAGTTATCTCATCGAACTATGTCATCTTTGAGCTTGAACGTAGGTGAGGTTGATCTTTAATCATCCCCCGAGACATTTAGGTCAATCCTTTAGGAGTCGATCATAATAAACTAACATCTCATCATGTATATCTCCATCTATAAATCAGTCAAGTCGTCAGTCGAACTACGTGGTCTCTGTGTGTATAACGTAGGCAAGGCTAATCTATTGATCAGCCTCCGAGGCCCCTAGGATAGGTCTTTAGGTTAGTCTCTTGGTAAAATCTCAGAAAATCCCAAAAACATTGAAAAAATCAAAAATCAAAATATTTGAAAATCTCAAAAAAATACCAAAAATAGCCTCAAAACATTGCAAAACTCCAAAAACATCCAAATATTTGAAAAAATCCATCCACCTCATCTGTCTTGCACCCACAATAAACACCATCCATAATAAACTAATCATCATCCTCAACCTTTGGTGAAACAGTTAGAAACAAGTCTAGTAGGTTAAAAGTAAAAACTCAAAAAAAGGTCAAGTCTCAGGTTTAAGTCAATATGTAAACAAGTTGGTCAATTCTTTGTGTTGATAGTCCATCATCCAAACAGTCCCATATCAATCATTTGATAACATCATGTCCTAGGATGTATCCTTCCTACAAGGGGCATTATTTATCAGAAAGAACACTTTGGATAAACAAAATGACGTGCCATCATCCACTAACATGTCCTAGGATGTATCCTTCCTACAATGGGCATTATCTTTTGGCAATAGTTTCGGTTCATATCCTTAAAAACACATTCCCTTTTGGTTAGCGGTATTGAAGAACATCAACTTGTTTGTGTGCTTTATCTTTGCTTTTGATTTATCTCATTGCGCTCATTCCAAGGACCTCTCGATGATATCCGAATGAGAGATTTAGAGAGATAGGAATGGGACAACGATCATTATCCTTTTGTCTATTGTGCTTGTTGGACGTTCTTGTAAAATAACTTGGTGAATACTTTCTTTGTTAGATATGTATAGAGGATGTTTTGACCAACTTGTTGACTATTGCATTGATAGGTTATACCTTTCTGTGTTTTGGTCCGAGGTGTTTGAAACTTCTAAAGTGCATCCTAGCAAGGATTTTGTATGTCAAGTGTGAACAAGAATACTCCTATCTATCTATCGAGTCAAATTCCATCACACTAAGTACAAAGCCATCTTGGTCCTTTACACCTTGATGCATCATGCTTATGTGTGTTATCAAACATAAGGAAAGTAGCCCTTTTAAAGTCCCAATCCTTGATAAGAAAATCATTATCATTTATCATCATCATCATCATCATCTCTAATAAAGTCTCGTTAGATCATGGACTTGTGGGATCCGCTTGTCATCATCTCATTTCCACACTAACATCATCATCACCAATGCATCCATCATGCATCCATCCTACATCCACAAATCGTCAGCATACCACATATCATTCATATCATACATAATAGGAAACATCGATCATTTCACATGCATTGCATTTGCATCATCATCATAATATAGATCTGTTAGTCTAAGCATCTACATAAATCATACATTTGCATAATCACAACATATCATCATCATAATATAGATCTATTAGTCTAAAGCATCTGCATAAATCATACATTTGCATAATCACAACATATCACCTCAGCCATCTCATCCATCATCGCATCATATCATCATTTAAGTTGTTTCTAGGATAATATAGATTTTTTATTCTAAGCATCTTAAAACCATCTCATTTGCATCATCATCCATAACCATCCATATTGAACCTCTTTATCGCGAGATCGACCCTCAAATTGAATCTTTTAGCTCGATCTCTCGAGGGGGCAATGTACCAGTGTATTTCTTTCCATTGGGGCATCTGAAAAATCATAAAATTTTTAAATTTTTTTATCACGGCAAGTTTATTCTTTGAACCAACAAAACAAGTACATTGCTTCAAAGAGGGGCAAAATGTAGACACGTGAGATTAGCATTATCCACTTAGGTCATATTCATCTGGTCATTAAATAAATTAAACGCAGCAAATCCATTCACCAGGTAAATCAGGTCTTTAGTCCTAAGGTTATTCATTTAAATAAATCAAAGGCTCACATCATCCTTTAATTAAATAAATCAAACTTTATTTAATTAAAATCTCAAAAGTCATTTCTCATGCCTTTTTGATTTAAATAAATCAAAATATTTGAGTGAAATTGGTCAAAGCCCCTAATCATCATCCTAGCTAATTAATCCTGATTAAATCTAATCTAATGCATGTCACATCCTTTAGATAATACCACTTGCACAAATAAATCAATTTATTGAATTATTAAATTCCTTATTTTCTTTCAACATGGCATTTATGGGTAATATTCCCTCAAGTTTGAATTCAAAATCAAGTGGACATGTACATCCAACAAAGCAATTAATAATCTCTTACATGTCTTGTCTCTCAAATTCAAATTTGAATTTCCCCCTCTTGGGCACATTTTCCAAATCTTGCACATTCCTCATCCACTCACAAGTTGACAAGTGGCCTCATCTCATTTGTCCAATCTTTGTCACACATTGATCCATTTTGAGCATTCTTCCAATTTGAGAATCTACAAATAGAGGCTTCATCCTTCATCAAATCCTCCACAAATCTCATGCAAGGTTACTCTCTTCAATTGAGAGCTAATCTTGCCCATTCATCATCTAGCTTAAGCAAGGATTGGGAAAGGGCTATTTTTCACAATAGCACCAATCCAATATGAGATGTTATTTACTTCATGATTTATTGTATGCTTTCATCTAGTTTATCCAATCATTTTGTTGTTTTGATTGCATCATTAAAGCATGTTGACTCATCTCATATGGATGTTAAAATCTTGCTTTGTTTGAACACTAACCATTTGCAGATTTTGATGTCTACAATTTTTCATCGGCATTTTGTCTACATCACATTAAATCAACCATTATCTTTTTAGGAGTCATTTGAACTTGGAAATGACTTATGAAGGCATCCACAAGTTCATTGAATGATCAGATGGAATGATTGGGTAAGTTGGAAAACCACTCCAATGTAGTGTCCTTCAAGGTCCTAGGAAAATTTTTGGCTAACAACTTATCATCAGGGAAAAAATCATTGTACAAGGCGATATAAGCATTAACATGATTAATAGAATCTCCTTTACCGTTTTACTTATCAAACCTAGGCATTTCAATCCCTTGTGGCATTTGTGTGTGTAAGATCTCTAAGGATGATGGACTACTATGAACACGGTATGTGGGTGGAGAATTTTGACTTTGGCTAATGGTGGATATTTGTTGTTACATGGATAAAACAGTGTTAAATAGTTTTGTAATGATGGGATTGGTGTAAGTGGTATGAGGTGGAAGGGAGAATGGTGATGGAGTGTATGTAATGTGAGGGGAAGTGAAAGGGACACTAAGAGGGGTGAAGGTGGAAGAAGGAATACTCGATGCCACAAAAGAACTAGGAATCCTCGTTGGAAGAACAAAAGAAGGAGCCACATGACTAACATGTTGCATAGTTGTTGTAACCTAAGGAGTGGTATAAGTTGGAATGGATGCTATTGTTGGAGGTGGATTGTGAGGTCCGCCTTAGCTTACAACAATGTTAGCTGACTAGGATGTGGAAGGAGTATTTTTTATTGTATATTTCAGCTATTCTTTTCATGATTTGTAAGCCATCATCGCTTTCAATCAAGCAATGAAGGTTCTCTATCACAGGTATGGTAGTGGTGGAAATTTTTTCAAGGCATAAGTCTTGTTGTAAATGTGCAAAATCCTCATGAATACTAATGACTTTTTGTTGAGGAATGGAATTGTTTTGTGTGTCAACATTCATTGGATGGAAAGGTGAAGGCATAGAAGTGGTATTGTCCATACTAGGAGTAGGAGCTCTTGAGATCCCAAGGTCCAAAATGAAAGTACTATCGCGGGAAGCCATGAGTCTAGAACTTCATCTCACTTAAGTATTATCAATGGGGCACCAAACACTTATACAAGTACCACAAAAGATAGGGTGAATGCAAATGAAATGGAATCTAGGAGTGCAAAATGCAAATAACAAGAACTTTGTAAACTGAAACAGAGAAATAACAGCAAAGAACCAAAATGCAGGAAATGCCAAAAAAATGTTTTCTAAAATGTGTAAGTGGACTGATTCATCCAGGGTGGAAAATTAGTCCAACTATGAGATTTTTTTGAGTTTTTCAAAAAATTTAAAGTGATTCTAATGCTTTTCAGATGCAAAGTAAGAATGTAGATGAAAATTTTTAGTGTTTTCAATGATATGTTATGCAAAAATGAAATCTAAATGATTCTTTCACTAATGCAAGTGTTTTAAACCCTAGGATGCAAAAACAAAATCTAATTGAATGTTGATGCAAATGAAGCCTAGGATGCAAGATGCGATGGAAATAAAAAACGTAAAGTGCTCAATATGCAGGTTCACCAAAATGAACCATCAATTTTTGAGTGGGGTTTTTCTCTCTCCTTTTAGGTGAAACATCCTAAGAATGCAAGAGTATCCTATAATTCCTACCCAAAAATTGATGGTTGAGGGAGAAATAATTTCACTAGATACATAGAAAGACATTAAGGGTGTTGTAAATAAAATTTGAAATAATATATTGACAAATAGAATGGAATGAGAGTGGAGAGGAGGGGTAAATGTGTGTGATGGGATGAGGAAAATTAATTTTCAAGGGTCAATTAGTAACTCATGATACCTCATTTGTATAACGAACCATTAAAACATGATGCATTGGGGTGTAATGTGGATTAATGAAAAATAATATATTCAACATGGTAGTAGGTAGAATTAGAATAACACAATCCTCCCAAATGATAGGTTACTAATGGTGGGGATAATAGATGGAACCATTAAAAAGTAAACACAAAATATAAATAACATTCACCATAATAAAAGTGAATATTACCATTCCAACATATTCTACACTATTCTGAGTGAGGAGAAAGGTAAGGATGAATCAAATGAGAAGGACACCGGAAACAACATTCAGGTGGACCCGGGAGGGAAGAAAAATATGGGGGGTTCCCTTGAAGGAAAAAAAGGAAAAAATACCAATGAAGTGGTAGGGGCAGTTGAAAGGGAAGGAGCAAAGCGCAAACCTTGGTCTTCATTGTTTGGCATTAAACCAAATGGAAAATTGGTCTTCCCTCTAGTGCATAATTTTTTTGACCTAGTGAAAGGTAAGCTTTCCATCTATGTGTTTGATTCGATTATTGATCATAATCTTGCTTTGATGGAAAAATTTATGGTTGCCAGTAAGTTTATGGACCCTAGACCAAATGTTAAGGTGGTTAGGGAGTTTGAAAAAAATAATTTGAGAATCAATGGGAAGGTCACAGTGGTTTCTCTTCCTAGAGGTTTCTTTTCCTTTGATTTCACCTGCAAGGAGGACATATTGGCTGTGAGGAGTGGTGGACCTTGGGTCATAGGAAAATCTTCCCTGGCCCTTAAGAAATGGACCTCTCATCTAGATCTCTCTAATTCCATTTTTTAGAATGTTCTAGTTTGGGCTAGACTCCTAGATCTCCCTCTGGTATATTGGAAGAAGGACGTATTCAATGGCATTGCTAATTCTTTTGGAGAGATTTTGTCTATTGACCCTATGATAGTAGCTAGAAAGCGGTTGGTGTTTGCATGAATCTATGTAGGAGTTTCACAAAAGGCTGACCTCCCTTCTTCAATAGATATATAGTCTAAGTTGGGAACTTGGACACAAACTATAGAGTTTGAGTCCATTCCCTTTGCTTGCTTTAAGTGCAAAAAAATGGGGCATTGGGCTAAGAAATGCCCACTAAATTCCAACAAAGACAAAGAAAACCTCTAGTCTAACCCTAAGACTGTTTGGAGAAAGAAGTCTGAAGGGGAAGGGAAATCAAGCAGTACCAATACCCTTAATGAGGAATCTGGCAAGAATTCTAAAGCTCAGAGGAATACCACTGGTATCAATGGTGAAACAGAACCCAAGGATTTTGATGTTTAGAAGAATCAACAAATAGGGGCAGAAAGTATTTTTGGTTCAAAGGAAGAAGGAGAAGAAATCTTGGAGAATGTTGGGGATGGTAAAAGGGATAAGGACTTTGTTTCTTCCACTCTTAAGATTTTATCAGAAGGAAAAGATAATGGGGATCCTAGACTATAAGATATTACTATCCAGGGTTTGTCTTTGGATATTGGCATTCCTATCCTAACTACTACTTCTATAGAATGTTTCCCTCTAAGTGACCCTTTTAAACTATGGGAAAAAACTACTCTGGATTTTTTCAAGGACACCTTTGAGAATCTGAGCCAGAATACCAAACTTTCAAGTGACAATTTGAACTAGCTCAAAAATGGCCAAATGGATACTCTCCCCTGGGAGCAAACAAGAATGTATGATAAGGAATGGGAATCTGGGAGAGATTTGGAGAGTTAAGAAGATACTAATTGGGAAGAAGTACTCTCTCATTCGAAGAAAAAGGAGAGAAGTAAATAGTAGAATACTCTAAGTGGAGTTCTTACCAAAACAAGAGCAAAGGTGGATTGTGGTGCTACTAAGTATAGCCAAGGAAGAAGGTTAGGTAAATGGCAGAGAGAGCATGAAAGCTTTCAAGACATAGCGAATGGTGTTCAAAAGACCATTCCTGAGATTCTCCAATCCCTTAGTAAGATATGAAGATTATGTCTTGGAATATTAGACAGCTTAATAGCCTTCATAAGAGGGATGTTTTGCACAATTTTGTTAGGGATCATAAACCTGATATTCTTCTCATCAAAGAAACTAAAATTTCCAAAGATAAGGTGGAGAAGATTAAAATGTTTCAAAATTGTGGAATCAAAGGAAATAGTTTAGATGGTGCATCAGGAGGAATTGCTACTTTTTGGAACTAGAATTTTATTAAAGAGAACCTTTGTTGGAGAGCACTAATCATTTGGCTACTAAATTCACACATATCATAAATAATTTTAGCTAGATTCAATCGAATATCTATGCTCCTAATGGGAAAGGAGCCAGAAAATCTTTTTGGAATGAGCTCTCTGCATTCCGTAGGATCTTTGATAATGACCACTAGGTTATAATGGGAGACTTTAATACACCCCTTCTAAATGAAGAGAAATTTGGAGGATCTAAAATGAATTCAAAGAGTAAATCTAATCTTTTGGACTTCATCAACAACAAGGCATTGATTGATCTTGATTTGCAAGGAGTCGTATATACCTAGTCGAATAGAAGAATCGGTAAGGAACTAATTCAGGTAAGATTAGATAGACCTTTAATTTTTGATCAGTGGCTTATAAACTACTACTGTTCTCTTAAAGCTCTTTCTAGAGTGGTCTTTGATCACTTTCCTATAAGTTTTGTGGCGGACCCTATAAAGGTGAAGAAGAACTCTCCCTTTAGATTTGAAAGAATGTGGTTGTACCACCCCCATATTTTTGACGAAATTAGGAAATGGTGGAATATTGATGTTCCAGGTACTGTTATGTTTAGAATTTCTAAGAAACTGAGGGAAGTCAAACACAAATTAAGCTGGAAAAAAGAGTCCTTTGGAAACATCTTTGGCATTAAATCTAAAGTTCAAATGGAGCTTGTGGAGATCCAAGATAAAATTCAGAGGGAAGGATACAAATAAAATAATAGGGCAAAAGAAAATGAGTTGCTGGTGAAGTTGCATGATATTATAGCTAAAGAGCAGTTCTGGAGGAAGAGATCTAGGGTATTATGGCTCTCAGCTACAAGTAGAAACACCAGTTACTTCCATCTGTCTTCCTCAAAACATAAGGCTACCAATAGAATTTATCACATAGAAGTTAATGGCATGAGATATGAGGAAGAGGAAGACATAAAAAAGCAAGTTGTCCTCTTCTTTAACAACCTTCTCTTGGTGAATGGGGAAGTCAACCATAATAACCAATATTTTTTGTTAGAGGCTATCCCTAAAGTTGTTGGGATGGAAGATAATGATAAGCTAGCTGCCATTCCCTCTAAGGAGGAAATTATGAAAGTTGTCTTTTCTTTTGAAGGAAACAAGGCTCTTGGCCCTGATGGGTTTCCTATGTTTTTTTTTTCAATGGTCTTGAGAAATTATTGAAAAGGATGTTGTGAATTCTATTAAGGAATTATTTGGCTCCAAAAGTCTTCTTAAGCAATTAAATGCTACTTTTTTGGTCCTTGTTCTTGAGAAACCTGTGGCTATGGAGTTTGAGGCGTTTAGAACTATTAGTCTCTACAACTCTTTCTATAAAATCATATCTAATGTTTTGATGTCAAGGATCCTTACTATCTTTCCTTCATTAATGTCCCCTCAACAAAATGGTTTTGTTCTTAGAAGGAAAATCTTAGATTCTATAGTTACTGTCTATGAGAGTATCCTTTCACTTGTGGAATCTAAAACTAAGGGGTTTCTTCTTAAGTTGGATATATCCAAAGCTTATGACCATGTTGACTGGGAATTTTAATTTAAAATTATTAGGGCATTTGGTTTTCGTAGAAGAGTCATTCAGTTGGTGAATCAGCTGGTTACTACCATCTCCACCTCTAGCATTGTGAATGGGTCTTCTTCAATATTTTTTCAAAATTCAAGAGGCCTAAGATAGGGTGATCCTATCTCTCCTATTATGTTCACAATCATGGTTGAGAACCTAGGAAGGAATCTTAAAAAATTGATTGAACAGAGGTCTCTTGTTGGTCTTAGTCCTTCATCTACTAATTTGATTTGTTCTCACCAACAGTTTGTTGATGACACTATGTTGATGGGAAGATCTATGGTGACTGAAGCTAAGACTTTGAAAAAAACTTTGAACATGTATGAGAAGGTGACTGGGAAGATGGTCAATAGACAGAAGAGCTCCCTTTTTTCTTTAATACCCCTAAGCATAGACAGGCCAAGATTTCTAGAATCCTTGGTTGTACAGTGGAATCCTTACCCTCTACTTATCTTGGACTACCACTATGCCTTAAACCTCCAGATTTGTTTTGGTGTTTGCTAGTTGATAGGTTCAGTAAGAAGTTGGCAGGATGGAAAGAATCTCTTCTGAGCCAAGCTGGAAAAATTTAGCTTCTCAAAGCTTCTCTTCAAAATCTCTTGGTTTATGCTTTAAGCCTTTTCAAAATTTCTACTAAATATGCAAAGGCCATTAAAAAGATCCAAAAAATATTCCTTTGGTCTAGTGTGGAGGAGAGAAAGAGGATGCCTTTTATAGGATGAGATTTGGTTTGTAGATCGAAAACCTTGGGGGGATTAGGTCTTAGAAAAATCATAATGATTAATAAGACTCTTCTTTCTAAACAAATATGGAGATCCTTCTCATCTGTTGGAGAATGGAAAGATATTTTAAGAAATAAATATATGACCAATTGTGTGTCCCTCAAAGCTTTGTTGGATTCTCCTATTCTGCCTCATGGTTCTGCTTGTTGGAATGACATGAATCTTGCTAGTAGAAAGATCTTGGAATCAGGGGTTGGATGGCACATTAGAAGCGGCAATCAAGCTATGTTTTGGGAGGACAGATGGATTTTTAAGGATCCCCTAATCAAAATTAAAATATTCAATAGATGGGCTAAGTTTTATAAAGCAGCTTTTGTAGAATATGTTAAAGATTACTGGAATGAAGGAGATTGGGTGGATTAGTCAAGAGTTGGCTCAACTTCAATCTTCCCTAAGGGTTGTTAGATTGGGACAGACTCAGCTCGATGATCATCTTGTCTGGATGGACAACCCATCAGGTAACTACTTTGTTTCTTTGGTTGTTTCTTTGTTCCTTTCTCAAGCCCCCCTCCTTTCTAGTCTAAAGCGTGGATTAAACACTTGACTCCTAAAGTCAACATTTTCTTTTGGATTCTACTTCAAAATAAGTTACTTATGGTAGATAATCTTTGCAAACAGGGATTTCAAATCCCCAATAGATGTTACCTTTGCAAGTGTGAGGCAGAGTCAACAAACCATTTGTTTCTCCATTGTCTGTTTGTTACTACAATTTGGGGAAATTTTTTATCCCTCTAGAATATTTCTTAGGTTTTCCCCCTATCCATTGAAAATTTCTTTTCACAATGGAAAGCTCCATCTCAAAATCCTTTCATTCAAAGGTTATGGTGTTTTATTTTCCCTTTTGTTGTTTGGGGAGTGTGAAAAGAACATAATAACAAACTTTTCAGGGATAAGAAGATGTCGAAGATGAATGTTTTTGAAAAAACTTTTATGCTTATAAACGAAAACTTCAATGTTATTCCCCAAAAAGCTCTTAACCTTGAAATTGTGGTGTATACTCCCTATGATATAATGATAGCCAAGGATTGGAATATCAAAATGGATGTCTCTAAGGCTTCCAATCTAGCTAAGAAAAGTACGGAGGGTGTGTGTTGGACCTTTCCTCCAAATGGTTGGACTAAAGCTAACTTTGATGGCATTGCGAAGGGAAATCCGGTGATGGTCGGAAGTGGAGGTGTGTTAAGGGACTCAAATGGTAACTTTATGATGGTTGTGGCCATTTCCCTAGGTCATCAAGCCAACCATGTGGCGGACGCTATAGGAGATCTTCAAGTCTTAAATTTAGCACTTAATCTGAATATAAAATATTTATGGCTTGAAGGGGACTCCAAAAGCATCATTGACTGTCTCCTAGGTAGGACCCCCCTCCTGGTCTATAAAGAATTGGATTGAAGAAAAAAAATATATTTTAAACAAGTTTGATAAAGTTAAAGTATCCCACGTCTATAGGGAAGCTAACAATGTGGTGGATTACTTTGTGAATGAGGGGGCTAAGAGGGAGGGTTTGAACACGTGGTAGAATCTCAGGGACTTGGGAGTTGAAGTTAGGGCCTTATTAAATTATGATGTTACGCATGGGAAAGAGGAAAATATCTCTAATGATGATAGGGAAAAGGGCTAAGTACATCAAAATCAAGATATTTTATGGGGGCCGTGTCAAATAAATTAGCTCGTAAGAAAAAGTGGCAAGCTTTGTGGGTTCATTGGAATGGCTATGTAAATTTGCAATATGTTTTTAGCATTGGTAGAGACTGCAATGAAGTGCATACAAAAATGGGGGGGATAGGAAAAGAATTGAGCTAAAAATCTACGAAATGCACATGAAGAATGCTAAGGTCTGGAAACAAGTTGTGAGAGGTAGTTTGGTTCCATTCCTTGAAAAAATCCATGGGCCTATTCCTATGGCTACTAACTACTTTGAGAAGAATTGGAATAATGGAGAAATAATCCTTTTTTGGAGAAGGGTGAAACTGGATGAGTAAATCATAGGAGAGGTGACTAGAATGTCCATTGAGGGCATGAAGTTTTATTGTGACAGAAGGTTTTTAGACGAGACGATAATCAAATTACCTAAGAAAGAAAAGGAGAAAATGAAACTGGTCAAAGTTTCCAACAACTATTTTGAAATTGACACCATCAAGGCACTCTGGAGAAAGGTGCTTCGTGTCATAATGGAGTATATTACCTTGGATGGGAGATTCACCAAAGTTTATGGTCATCATTTTGCTATCCTTAACCACTTATGCCATAATGTGACTTATCAAGACCAACTTATTTGACTTAGCTTACTCAGTCTAAGGAATGTGTGTGTGTATGCTCAAATGGTTCTTGTTACTATTTACCCGACCAAGCTCCTCTCTCGAGTGATATTTCTCCTTTGCTTGGAGGAATGGTCCTCATACTTGCATCCACCATCATAAACTCACGACAATCAAATGCTCACAACAATAGCAGTATATCCTATTCTTCATCTTGGTCTTATTAGGTAAATATATGAACATTATCAAAGCTTGCTAGCTTTATCCAAACCAGTTGCCTCCACAGCATCTAAGGACTATGATACAAATAGTGGTGGTTCAGAGAATAATTCTAAGCCTAACCTAGAGAGAATTGATGAAGCCCATCCGTCCCCTGTTCTGTCTGGTAAGAAAACCTAGCTTTGTAAACCCCAACTCGCTAAAGATAACCTTGAGATTTACCCGGACTACCTAGTTCCTTTAAAGAATCTCACTCTCAAGGGTTCCCCTTCCAATAAGTTGGTTTCCTACTCTGCTGACTCTTTGGAGGACAAAACTGAGAACCCTGAAACTAGTAGAAACTTTTTCTCATCTCCTCCTGCCTCTTTTAGAGATGATGGTACCAAATTTCCTAGCTCCCCTAACCTGGATTATATTAACCTCATTTTAGACTAGGATCAAACTGGAGATATCCTTGCCTCTGCTAGAAGTGGCGTTGGTGATATTTTCAAGGTTATAAAATGGGCCTATCAAGAAATTAATGATCTTAATCTCATAAATAAGGTTCTAAATAGCAAGTTGGAGGAATTAGAAATTAAGTTGTCTACTCTGAGCAATGAAGAAGCAAAATGGAAAAAGAAAAATATTGGAATGGGAGATGATGACATTGAGGAAAAGTATAAGACTCTGGAAGATAAAATTGTTAAAATAAAAACATGAAAATTGTTGTGGAACAAAACTATAGAATGGCAAGGCACAATGCCATTATCATTAATGCAATGTCTAAAAAGTTGGAAAATTCACAACAGGGCTCGTTGGTTGTTGATATGGAAGAGGACAAGGATAAAAGCAAGAATGAGGACCAAGGAATATCAAAGAAGACCCATGCCAACCTTAAGATGAAAGTGCCTCCTACTACCTAGATGGTCCAGATCTTAAAGAGGGGGTTTAGAAAATGAATGACATGGAAGCTGAGACAACGGAAACGTTAAAGTCCCAAGTTTAGTCGCTGGTAGAATTTTGTCTGGTCTTTTTGGGTCTTTTTTGTGGCCCTTGCTAGCTTTTTTGGTGGTTGTGGCTATGTCATTTTGTTCTCCTCTCTATAACCTCTCTGTTCATGGAGTCTTTGACGATCTTTTCTTTTGTTTGTAAACTTTGTGGTTTTGGGTCCCTATAAAACCTGCTTTTTCCTCTTTCAAAAACATATTCCACACTATTTTTTTTTATGAAAGCAAACTTAAATTAATTTCAATGATCTAAAATTTAAAAGTTAGAAGGCCTACACTAGAAATGTGGAAGAAATTAACTACTAATACCAAATTTATAAATCAATAGACTCATGAACTAAAAAAATTGGAATATTTGATGTGGTATATATAAGAGATATTTTCATGTCTGAGATTTAGTTGATGTGTTACCACATAATGTAGTGTAAAGTTAGGTTTTATATTACATAAGTTTGACGGTTTTCTCACATCTTCAAGAGAAACTAAAAGTAAAAGATTAAAGCTTTTTAGACTTTCATAGACCTTAGGAATTTATATGCTTATCTTAGTCTAATTTTGGGTGTAATTTTATTTTCTCCAAGGAGCCACATGATAATATTGTTAAAAGGATGATGAGATTAGGGTTAGGATTAAGTACAAATGGTATATTTTTAGCCCATGGTATAAACAATAATGATTCAAAGAAATTTTGAAATAATATAATGTGAAATTTCATTGAAAGGACCAATGAGTAATTTTTCAGGAGGAATCAATTTATGTAGTAATAAATGGGGAGGTGATATGTGTGTTGAAGTGGTAGTGATCTAGTTGGATCAAAGAGTATATCCAACAAGGAGTTTTGTTTAGGTGTTTTGAGGTTCCATGAAATGTTCTAAGAGTGTGATGTCTAAAGAGTTCCAAAATGAAAAATATCATTAATAAGGAATGTGTGAGAACTAGTATAAATACTATAAATAATTTTATATTTTTTATATAAATAATATTATAAATTTTAATATAAATAATATAATAAATTTAATAATATAAATAATATAATATAAATTATAAATTATACAAATAATATTACATTTGTAAGCCTTTATGATCTCTTAATTTATAATTAAATTAGGCATACCATTTAAATTGTAAGGTATTAAGTAAATGGCTTAATTTGAAATGAAAGTGTGAAAGTTTGATCAATAATACCTACCAAGTTGAGAGGGTTAGATTTTTTGCTAGCTATCTTGATGGATGCTAGTACTAGTCATAGTTGAGGGTGAAATGTTTTCCATTGAGTTTTTTTAGTAAAATGGAATTTTTCACTTTTTAAAATTTATCTTAGTAGATTTTGGGAAAAAATGTAATTGGAAAGAAATGTTTTAGGTGAAACCTTCCATCCAAAAATGTACCATCCACACATGTGTCATCTTGTTTTGGGTCAAAAACTTTCCATCCAATTTTTTATCGAACATCATGCTAGAAGCATTTTGTTGGCCAAAATTGTGACATATGATTGGACTTTTACCCTTTTATGAATTTACTAACTTAATGCATTAGAAATTCAATAGTTTGATTAACAAAATTTAGGAACACCTTTGGGGTGTTTATTATGTTGGGGGTTCTTCTTTGTCAAACCCTTAGGATCTTAACTAGATGAATTTAGAAAAATATTAAGAAAAGAAAGAAGCCATGTAGAGCATGCTAGTTGAGATGTTGATGTAAGCATATTATGTAGTAATGATTCTCTAATGATTCTCCAATAATAATCTTAAAATTATTATGCAAACAGGAATGAGAGGTAGTCATCGATTTCTAGGTACTTTTAAAGTGAAATAAAAAGGTGCAAGGGAATAATTTCATGCTTCAAGTAAGCACACAAGAACAATGTAGAAGGGTTCGGTTGGCCCAAGGAATTCTTTTAGTGGCAATTTTTTTCTAAATGGGGAATAGTTCAAATTGGGGGCTCTATTTCTAGAAAATAGGACAACCTATAAAGGGAACTAAATTGCCACATTTTCTCAAAAATATAATTTATTGCCACTTAAATTGCTCAAGCATTATATAAAACTTTAAAATTAAATTGTTTTCCCACACTAAATAATGTGGGATTAGAGTCTAGCTACCTCAAGTTTATAATAACATTACAAAACACTACCATATTTGCCATTAATGTTACATTCCACATATTTTAGGAGGCATATCACCATTACTATTAAAATTTTGTCTTTTTTTTTTTAACTGTATTCACTTTCATATTAATATTTGATGAGATATGCCACTTAGAAATTATATATAATAATGTTTTGTATTGCAGCTTCTCAATGAAGTCTGAGTTGTATTCAAATCTTGTAATCTTATGGTGGAACAAGAAACTCAAAAACGAATCTTTCTTTCACATATTATCATCACCTCTTAAACATAAGACATACAAGAGCTCAAATCTAATTATTATGAAAAATACAATTAATATAGAGTTTATGCACAGTAATATTATATTTTAAGTCTGCATAAATAAAATATTCGAGATGTATCTATATAATGCTTAGAATGGCTTTTTTATTGTTGTTGCTGCAAGACGAGCAAAAAGATAAGGTGTGAATAGCATTGCCCGCCTTTATGATCAACAGATAAATTGTGGGTTCGTGATTGGATACGAATATTTCGGATTCCTGGCATAGTTCGTTCCAGCCCACGGATCTGTTCTTCTTGTGAGTCACGCTTATAAATGACGGCAATGTTGAAACTAGTCTGTCTTCATCATTATTTAGGTTTCTAATAATTCTACAGCTATAACAACTACAACTTCTGTGCTGAGGAAAAAATATTACAGATAAGGCTGCATCAAGACAAACCAAGTACTAAAACGAAAAAGAATGATCTATTCCTCTACATTAAATCTAACACTCTATGATTTATTGTAGCTTGGAAGAGTCTTATGTAAGTAGTTATCCAAGGAATAAGCTTTTGAAATTTTCATATGACCGAGAGAGAGACATCCGATAGCAGATAGATAAACATCAATATGGATGTAACTTCTGAACAACGAAATGCTACATTAAAATAACATTATGAATTCTACATTGTCAAGAGTGGATGGGAATCTAACTCACTGTACGCGCTTGACGAGCATTGACAGAAGAGAGAGAATCCACTTACAGCTTTAGAGTCAACCCAGACCTGTACCACATGATTGTATTCATTATAATATAAGATATTCAAATTTACTAAGAAGCATGAAGCTTCCTGGAACTTTCTTTTGGGGTAGGAAGGGTGGAAGCTTCCTGGAACTTTCTTTTAGTCGGATTTTCCTTGTGGAATTTATAATATTTAAGGAAGCTTCCTCGCAATTTCGTTTGATGTCCGAGGACGAAGCTTCCTTCTTCCTATAGGATTTATGGAAACTTCCTCGCAATTTCCTTTGGCTGTCCGACGACGAAGCTTCGTCGCAACTTCCTTTGCATGTCCGATGACGAAGCTTTGTCGTAACTTCCTTTGGCCGTCCTTGAATTCTCTCCTGGCATTGGTGCACGCGTTTATCTAGTCATCCCAACATTTTCCAAGAAAAATTTTAAACTTTGAAAAGAGTTCCGGCTTACTACACGTGGAGGAAATACTTCGAACTGCTCTACAATGGTGACGGAGTGTTGGCGCCGTCCATGTAGAATTTAGGGCTCATGTCCAAGTCACAATGCATGGATAGCTCCTATGGGCGTCGATACGTGGAGCCGTGCAAATGGTTACGGTTGGAGTGGTTTTCTCTTAAAACTTCATATAAACTTGTAAATTAAGATTGCTATAAAAGAAGCATAATCTTTTCAATTCAAGATAAGGGAGAATTATGTTTTTAAAAATGGATTATTTTTCTCTAATTTCAGTTCTTTGTACTTAGTGATGGTAAATGTATTTGAACAACTCTACTTTTGAAAGAAAATAAAGTATTCACTTTCACTAAATTTAGATAATTAATAATTATTAGAATTGAGATTGGTAATTGGAATTAAAAATAATTGAAACGGAAATTAAATAAATTTAAATGTTGTATTTAGTTCAAAATGTTATGATAGAGTTAAAATATAGATTTTTCAATGCTATGAAATATTAGAGTTGATTTACACATTTTGTAATTTTATAGTTGACTTAATAAAGATATTAAAATTTGTAAACTAATTATTTTTTATTCAAGATCATTGATGTGTGTGCAAATGTAATCTCCTTGAAACCTATATATCTAACCTAGTAAATTTAATAATGTTCAAATTCAATCATCCTAACTTTTAATTTCCAAATGTGTGCGAACACTACAAATGTTTAGAAACTCCTTTAGGGCACATGATGATTTATGAGGCTTATGGTCTCCTTAGTCAAAGCCATGGATAGGTTGGCTTTGCAACACTAAGTGAAAGATCAAAGATAATAGGAAACATGCAATTTCCCTAGCATGACGTGTGTTGAAGTAATGCTTTGATAATAAGAAAATTTACTCATTTCACCAAATCAAGCTCTAGATGTGCTCAATAGATTTGTGCAAAACTTTGAAATGAATGCTCTCAAATATAACAACCAAATCTATAAATTAACAAAATGTGTTTTAGTTTTACTTACAAAAACTAGCAAAAGAGCAAAGCATGGGCCCGTTTGATGAAATTTGAATTTAATAGTTTAGGGGTTCACATCTGTGAATACAAAATTGACTTAGGTCAAGTTTGTAATTATAAATTTGATCTAAGGTAATAATTGATAAATCTAGAGATCATGAATAAATATCTTAGGATTAATAGTAAAGGGGATCAAGATGTATGATGTCACTAAAATATAATTAAACTAATCTATCTCCTCAATATTTTTACTTTAAAAATAGACTGTTCTCTTTCTATTGAACCTATTTAATAATAAATTGTAATACAATAGAAATATAAAACTAAATTTGATCTAATTTTATTTAAAATAATAATTATGGGAGTTGGGAAGTGTTGAGTGTAATGATGTAGTCATGATAGCATAACCTTGTCAAGCAACCCAATCTTGCAACCATATTAACAAAAAAAAATTAACAATAAAATTTCATTAGTGCCATTCAACAACATGCAATATCCACAATCACAACAAGATTAAATGTTTTAATTATTTAGCTAAATATTCTTCAAGATATCTTCCACATGCTTGCATGAAAAATCTTTGTATCACATTACATATAATTCCTATGGGAATTATTCCCTCATGTCCAACTTCAACCTCTTCTCCAATGGTCACCATGTTTTCTTCTTCTGTAATGATTACCCACTACCCTCTTCTCTATTGGACAGTCATCTTACCCCTCTCCCCTAATGGTGGACCCCAATCTCATGTTCATTTCATAACTTCTACCCTCTTCTCTAATTATCATCTATTTGGTTAGCAATGGATTATTTTCTTTAATCACCAAAAAAAAAAAAAAAATCACTTTATCCCTTCATATATCTCCCTATGTGATGGAAGTTGGAATTTCACTTGAATAGTTCAACCACTTTCCAAATGATCACCCAACCATTTCTTCAAATCATTCCTTTTTATTCCCTCATCAATATAGATACATCATTTTTCTTCTTTGCTAGATGTTTCTACCTTAGTAGGAATCAAAAATTATTCACTCCACATTAGTGGTTCATATTTCCCTAGGAACTATTTTATCACATTTTTCTTTTTTCTTTTGATTATAGCTTATGATAACTTTCAAAATTGGCACTAAGCACTCTTTTATAGGATCTTTGTCAAAGGTTCTAGGCCTTGTAGGAATCGAGATCATTAGATTTTTCAAGAATTGTTTACAATATGTCAGAGGGTTCATGTATTGATGGGAAACATGAACTCATCACAAAGTCAAAGGTTCTAATCTCCTTAGGAACTTTTGAAATATTATTTATTTTCTGAGGGCTCCAAACCCATTGGAAACCTACCACTTTGAACCTTATTGAGTGGTTTCTACTCTTTTAAGAGTTATGCGATCAATATTCACCTCATTGAAACTTAGAAAAATGATAAAATTGGAGCTTATACAATGATTGGGTACTCATCAAATCTTAAATTTCAATCAAGATCCTATTGCATGCAAACCAAGAAACCATGCACCTCTGTTTGTTCCTAGTAGAGGAAAAACCTTCGATAACCCATAACTTAGATTTTGTTTCTCTAATTTTCACAAAAATTGAACCATATATACCTATTAAATCCTTCAATAGAAGCACAACTGAAATTTGGCCAATTGTGAATCTAAACATTCCTCCCAAAGAAAACCACCAGAAAACTAGAAAAGGAACAACAAAAATAAATTTATAAACCTAAAATATTTTTAGGTGATGGGGGATTATTTATGAGCCTAAATTCCCTTGCATCAAAAAATAAAAATATTTTAGGAAATAAATATTATGATATATCTAATGCATCTTGAATTTGACTAGTTTTGTAATAGAAATAGACTCAAGGAGGCCATGATAGCAAGAGAGGGAGAGATACAAATAGAAAAATGTAGAGATAGGGATATAAAGAAGGAAATATAAAGGGATAGATATAACTTGGGAAAGATAGATAGGTTTTGTGTATGAGAGAGATAAATATATAGAGAGATAGAGATGAGAGGAGAGAGGAAGACAGAGAGGGAGAAATAGAGATAGGGAGGGAGATAATGAGAGAGGGGAAGATGGAGAGAGAAAGGTAAAGATATAGGAAGTGATACAGTGATAGTGGTCGAGAGAGGGATTTTTATAGAGATGGAAGGAGAGATGGAGGGAGAGATGGAGTGAATAAGAAGGATATCAAGATAATGACATATAGATAGAGATGGAGAGGGAAACAATGGAATATAAATATAGAGTGGAGAAAGAGTTAGAGAAAAAAGGTGGTGATAGAGACATGTTATAGAGAGGGAGAGAAATAAGGAGTGTGTGTGTGAGAGAGAGAGAGAGAGGGCAGGATATGTAGAGAGATATAGAAAGAGGAAATGATAGGGAGAGGGAGAAAGAGGAAAGAGGAAGAGCGATAGAAAAATGGAGAGATGGAGATTGATTGAAAGAGGGAGAGGTAGATAAATAGACATAGGGATAGTTGGCATGAAACATGTAATTAAAAGTTAGTTTATCTCTCTCTCTCCCTCTCACTCTCTTGCTCTATCATTCTATAACTTATGATTTATATTTTAAGTTTGAGTTTTATTTATTATATATATAAAAATAAAAATTCATAATAGGATAATTGAAATTTTATTAAGAAAAATAATTATAAATTAAATTATTTCTAACAAATTTTAATTAATATTTGTAATTTCATGAGAAAGATATAAATAATTAAAATAAATTTCAAAAATAAATTTAAATTAAAAAATTAAATAGAATAAACTAAAGGAAAAGATAAAATATATATAAAAATTAATAGTTTTATTATATAAATTAATATTAAAAATTAAAAATACAAGTATTGTCCATAAATTACAATCTCAATCATTATATAAATTAAAATATAATTATTCTACAAAATTTATAATTTTGATAAGATAAATAATTATTAATCTAATTAATTATAATAAGTTCTACTAATATTTTAAGTTAACTAATAAAAGAAGTGAGCTACCCACCTAGGTAGCAATTCGCCAAAAGATAAAAATAAAAAAATAGTTTCATAAAAAATATAATTAATTAAAATAATTTTGAAATTTAAATCTAAATTAAAAATTAAAATAAATAAACTAAATTCAAATTCAAAATATAGCAAAATCCAAATATTAATAAAAATAATAATAAATAATAAACTTATTAAGTTAATAAGTACTTAAATAAAGAATAAAACTACTTTTTTAAAGTTAATAATAGTAATATTTATTTATGTCGCCATCTTTAAAGATTGATGAGAATGATGTCTTTTCAAAAGGAATGTAGAATTAGGGGTTACTTTGATAAGGTGAAGATACCTTTCCCACTAAACAAATAAACTTTTTGATTCTTCTTTAACTAACAATATTAGAATTATAATATTTAAAAATTCATGTGTATCAGAAAATTAATTAAAAATCGTAATATTCCCTCAATGATATTTTTCCCTCAGCTTATGCTTTCATTTCCTTCATTAGGGTTAATTAGGGTTTCTCTTGAAGTAAAATATTCCATCTAAAGCATAGAAATATGCCTTGAATGAATATTTTGATAGTGAATATTGAGTTGTGTTGTCAACGATGCAAGCGAAAGAAATAGGAAGAGTTTGTAGGAAAAATATTATGGAACACATTGTGTCATGTTGTTGATGATACCAAGGAGAAAATTTTGATAGCAAAAAATGGTAGGAAAAAATAGTTAGACATGCACAAATAACAACGGTGATAAAAAATGATGAGGGCGATGGATGGATGATATAATACCAATAATCATCTTGCATCAATAGAGATGCCTTCACAATTGTAGATGTGCTAACTTAGCTCGCTCCACTTCACATAGGGAATGTTTTCGATGTAATTAGTGCTGGTAAGGTAGGACATTACAGTATTCACAAGTTTTAATATTAATGAGGTTTTATAAAATTTATGTTATGTTGGTGTTTTTTTTAATAATGATCTTTTGATTGGATGATTACATTTTAAATAATGATATTTTTCTTTGATGATTAGGCTACGTTACAGTAAATAATTTTTATTAAGAAAATTGTATAAAATTAAATTAATCAAGTGGTATATTTACAAAAATAAAACATTTTCAATATTTTTCCAATGTTTATAGTTCAAAAAATTAAAGTGTTTCTTAATATTATAAAATTTAATACAGTTTGGAAAAGAATTGAAATGTTTTGTAATGTTTTTGAAAAGGAAAAAACAAGTTTTACAGGGACCTGAAACCACAAAGTTAAAACAAACAAAGATAGAGCATAAAAATTTTGAACAAACAGACAGCTGTCCCAAAAAGGAAACAATAGCAAAAAGAGACAACAGGGTCCAAAAAAGGACTGCCAAAAAACCAGAAACAACCACAACAGCACTACTCCAAGGTGTTCATCAACTCCTCGGCTTCCTTTTCAACTTCACTCATATCCTGTAACCCCTGCTTGAGGATTTGAACCATGTGTGGAGAAGCAAGGGCTTTCCTCTTCGTATTAGCCTAGGTGTGAGTTGAAATCCCTTCTACAACAGCTTTGCTACTACCTTTGTCTGCATCCAAGTCCACGACCAATGAACCCTTTTGATTTTTTTCCATCTTTTCCACCATAGCATTGATGATAATGGTGTTGTGCCTAGCAATTTTATGATTATTCGCCACAGTGGCCCTAATATTTTGGCCAATCTTTGACATATTGCTCTCCAGCCTAGTCAATCTTTCCTCCTGCAATTGTTGTCTTTTCCCCGGTAAGGGGGTGTCCTGTCCTTCATTCTCATTACAACTCCAGCTAACCTTCTGCTCCAATTCCATGACTCTGTTGCTGAGATCTCTATTACGACCATTCAAATCACAAATTTCCTTCTGGGCCCACTTAAGAACAGTGAAAAAACCATCAGTATTTTTTTCCGCCACACCCATTATGTCCTCAGGCCTGAGGTTATTCAGGGTAGAATTAATTTTGCTCTGATTAGGGGAATTTTTTGGGGCATTCACAAATCTTCCAGATGCAGGAGCACTAGGGGCCGACTCTTTACCAACCATAGGTTTATCAGAATGAATTTCCAGAGAATTCCCAGAGTACGAGACCAACTTCATAACCGAGGTACCTTTAAAACCAGAGGAAATGTTTTGTAATGTTTAAATATAAAAATATTTTTGTTTAATAGTTTGTGATGTCTTGTTTTTAATTTTTTAAGATAAAATTATTTTAAAATAATTTTGTTAGGTAAATATGAAATGTTTGATTGATTAGACTTTGTTGTTTTCTAATTGTCTTTTGATTTGACTTTTGTTAAGTTTTTCTTTGTCTTTGTTGAACCTATATTAAGTAAAAGACCTCAACTATTGTCTATGATATTGTTTTATCTATTGATCTTATTAAAGATTACAAGACCCTTCTAAAATCTTTGCTTTTACCTTTATCAATTTTTATCCAATAAAACAAAAACTTTAAAATATATTGATATGTAATATAGTTATATATTTATTAATCATTTGATAATAAATATTAATTAAAATTTATAATAGATAGTTTTATATTAATTAAATTAATTCTTAACAAATAAAATACTCCAATTAATAAATATCATATTAATTAAATACGTCTTTAATAAATAAATTGATAGAACAAATTTAAACAAATTAAATAAATAATAATTTACATTATTCTTAATTTATTTTTCAATAAAAATTAAATACTAAAACATTATATAATTCTAAGATGATTAATAAATCACAAGAACCAAATGACCATAGATGAAATGCTCCACATAAATAGCGCGCAAAATACTTCAATTAATTATTTTTTTATACAACAATATAAAATTATATTTAGTATACCAGCTACTAAAGACGGAGCCAATATCCTTCACATAACATGCACAACACAAATGACAATGTATGTACTATTTGTGATATCGTTGTCTTTCTACATCACCAGCTTAAATTCCTGTCTGAGAATATTCTCTCGACTTTGAAAACAAGTGCAATCCATGTTCAACTTATAAACGAAGCATACAATATTATACGAACTCTTTTCTTTCTTATAACAAAATTGTCTCTGTCTTAAAATAATTGACAGAAAAGCCCATAATGAACCGACTTTTTAATTTCCAAAAATTCACTTTGATGATCGATTCAAATAGTTATCCATATCTCGGACACCAGCGTTTCACAATATCTAATGTGTAACTTTACAATAACAAAAGGAAAGATTATAGTAGCTAACAGGCAGCAGCAGAGGATGCAGTCTCATTTTATTTATGTGATATCAACTAGTAAAAACGCTTCAACTGTATCCCATGCTATATCAGAGATTTCTTCCTGCAAGATAAGCAATACAGAAGCATGAATACACACCAGTTAGTTGAAGATAACCTTAACCGCGAAAAGATTATACATCAAGAAAAAACCAATGTCGAACTCTCAGACGAATAGCAACAATAGCTTACCATAGCCCAGGGAGCAGGCTGTTAAGTCAGATTTATACAATCCCGCGCAGAGAGGGATTCAATCGTAGCCCTCTCGGAGCATTTTCTGTGGCAGAAATAACCAACACAACAAAACATATTATTAGGAAATTAATCACGCAACTGCTTGCTTCCAAGAAGACGGCTCCACCAAATTTTCTGTCACCTCATTCATGCCTCCCATTTTTTTTCTAAATTTTTGAAAGCTTAAACTGAAAGTCAATTTGAAACCCAAACAATGAATAAAATTTCTCTCAGAGAGGTAGGTTTGGAAGTGATAAACAATCCACTCTCCGAGAGCAGAGAGGTCCACGATAAACAACCACTTTCGCTCAGAGGCAGGGGTCATCAACAAACTCGTAATCATCACAGGGCCATAAAAAGTCTTGCGGTTATCAGGAGGTCTTGCGAAGCCTCATTTGGTTTTCCAGGGGATCTCCTTACTGCTCTTTACAGTCGTAGAACTTTAACAGATGGTAGTTTAATTATATTTTAGAATTAAAACCCCAAAATAACAAATAACCTGCGGTACATTTGGTTTTGCAGGGGATACTTCTTAAAATGCTTTTTACAGTCACAAAGCTTAAATAAACGATAATTTGGTCGTTGCTTTGGAATCAAAGCACCTAAATATTAAACCACCTGCACGCTATTTGCGCAATCCACACGGGCAGGTTTAAGTCGATCGTGGTAAACAGGATATCAATAATAATGTAGTTTGAGACGCCTACATTAACTTTTGGAACGGTATACTTGGTGGTATCCTCTACAGACTATAGTGGGCTAAATGATAAACCACTCGATGGCTTGGCTAGCAGCGGTAAAGAAGCTCACAGATACGTTGGCTTTGAGAAGCCTATGGGAATCTTCGATTGTACCCTCTACAATCAAGAGGGCTCATGCCCGGAGCTTAGGGAGCCCCCACTACATAAAGGGCTTGGATGGGGGAGATAGGATTCTCTACAAAACGAAGAATACACCATCAGTACTCTGCCAGGTCGAAGAGAAACCATCCTAAGAGTATGCTTTGGGTACACCAACCAAACTAAACCAAAAAAAAACGCAGAGTCATTCAGAACACACACCTATCCGGGAGACGGTAACGCTTTGATCGTGCTCGAATGTTACCGTCCTGGAGTCTATATTGATAACAATTCCTGCAACTCCGAGAGTATCCTTCAGACGTTCGATCTCTGCTCTCTGTCTCTCCGGCTGGTAAATGCCTCCAACTTGAAAGGTAGTTCTCTGCGACATTTCTGCGATATCGGACAGATTCCCTAATTTCTAAGTTACAAAATGCAGTAATGGTATGGTTGGAAAGCATCCAAATATTATTGCTATTTTGCTTCTCTTGAGTTGATGCTTGTACTACAAGAAATTGGGGACTTAGAGATGAGCCTGAATTTATAATTCAGAGTCAAACTAATCTAACAATTTCGATAGAAGATTTTTCACAAACCGGAGCGACACGGCAGCACTTAACACAATCTGATATAAAAAATTCAGATGTCACCTTTGGTGCTAGATTGACGGGGATGAAAGTGAATAAATTGGATTTAAAATAACTAATTAAGAAGACGGATTGCTCGTTGAATAACGACGCTCATTATTAGACGCTTAACGCTGGCAGAGTCCACTGTATCAAATCCAAATAAAATAGTAAACGGAGTCGCTAAAATATCGTAATTGTACGCATTTAGATAATTAAATCCGTCTTGGAAGAACAGTTAGTACAAGACCTTACATGATATCAAACTGTACGCTGCATTTCTTCTAGAATCAATCTTGTCTTTTGTAACGTGACTCGCAATCTCAAAATTGATTAAAAACTACCCAGTCCTCACACGACCATATTTTAATGGTACTTGAAAGTAAAACAGTAGCGTTTACAAAGTGCGGTATTTGAGGAAACTAAACCTTCCTTTGATATGTGTAAAAATGATTTTCTTTCGTCAGTTTTTAGATAGTATTTCAGAGGCAAAAACTATGGCGGGTTACCAATGTTTAGAGCTTGGAAATTTAGCAGACAATAAAATTTGTGAGCTTTTGTTTCTTCAAAACAGACAAATATATTTTATTTATCGTGGACTTATTCCCGTTCTCGAGTATTATTTTTCTTTCTTACTGTCCTAGGTTTACAAACGTAGTTGGCTCCAGCAACCAATAAGAGCAATGTGGGTAAATTTGAGAAGTGTATGCAAAACAAATGAAATAGTAAATGCACTACATAAAATATCATAATTCTACACTTTATTTCGGCAATTAAATCCTTCTTTGAAAATCACTACATGAGCTAGTTAGCCGATAGGCTATTATAGGTGAGAATTCAACCATGCCGGCTTAGACTATTCCGGTTGGATTTGGTTTTCAGTAGTCGCTCTCACCAAATCCCGGGCAGAAGGATGCCAGCAGCAGCATGCGGTGCAGTTAGGGGTTTTAAACGCTTCTTCAAGTACATTGTATATTTTTTTTCCCATATTGACTGTTTCCGCGTCAGCAGGCATGGCCATTCCTCCTGTATTCGCATCACTAGGTATGGTTGGGAGCCCGTTCGCGCCGTTCTACACCACTCCTCTAGTCTGCGTGTGTAGCCTGGCATTTACAAAGTCACCAAATCTTCTCTGAGTTAATAAATGTCAACCAGCTTTAAGATGGCTTCCACCTTCAGTGTTTTTGTGCGGCAAACAAGCAGTTGGGAAGGTGAACGAGGAATCAAGTTCTCTGCAATTACTGGCTCTGTATTCTGAGGTATGGCAACTTGTCACAACCTGTTGTGCTTGGAATTAGAATGTAGTAGAGGTTTAAATAATCTCTGATTCCATTGTCAACCTATCTCAACCACAGTGTTTGAGCATGATAGGAAATTTTTTGAAAAAAATTGTAAATAACCTCCCTGATTCCTTTGGCGTCATCTGCCAATTGCATTTGCTTGAAAGTTTCTAAAGCCTTTTCAATAGATCTATCTCTTGTACGAACACCCTCTGCAGCAAATCTTCTTGCAATCTCCTCATTCTTTTTACATGCAAGCTATGCTTGGTATTGTTGGTGCTGCTCTTCTGTAGTCATCTCCTGATTTTTCAGATCGTAAGGTTTCCTTGGAGATGCCTAATTCTCCTCCATTTGCCTCAGCCTTGGGCTTTTGTTTCACCACTTCATCATCGTCGTTAAATAAGTATGCAACATCAGAGTATACTTTGGAGCTAACCCTAGTTGCATTTTCAGGCCCTTTATCCTTAGCAACCACAGTGCCAGCAAGGAGCGATGAATAATTCTGTGCTTTGGGGTTACCAGTCTACAACTGCAAATAATCTCCCTGAGACCATTCACAACCTGTCTCAATAGTAACACTAGAACACAGAAGACTGTGGAGGTGTAAATAGCCTTCCTGATTCTGTTGGCAACCTGTCACTTCTGCAGTACTGAAAATAGAATGTTGTAGATGTTTTAAATAATCGCTCCATTTCCTTTGTCAACCTATCTCAACCACAATGTTCGAGCATGATAGGAATTTTTTTGAAAAAAATTGTAAATAACCTCCCTGATTCCTTTGGCATCATCTGCCAATTGCATTTGCTTGAAAGTTTCTAAAGCCTTTTCAATAGATCTATCTCCTGTACAAACACCCTCTACAACCAATCTTCTTGCAATCTCCTCATTCTTTTTCCATGTAAGCTATGCTTGGTATTGTTAGCGCTGCTCTTCTGTAGTCATCTCCTAATTTTTCAGATCGTAAGGTTTCCTTGGAGATGCCTAATTCTCCTCCATTTGCCTTGGCCTTGGGATTTTGTTTCACCACTTCATCATCATCGTTAAATAACTATGCAGCATCGGAGTATAGTTTGGAGCTAACCCCAGTTGCATTTTCAGGCCCTTTATCCTTAGCAACCACAGTGTCAGCAAGGAGCGATGAATAATTCTGTGGTTTGGGGTTACCAGTCTACAATTGCAAATAATCTCCCTGAGACCATTCGCAACCTGTCTCAACAGTAACACTAGAACACCGAAGACTGTGGAGATGTAAATAGCCTTCCTGATTCTGTTGGCAACCTGTCACTTCTGCAGTACTGAAAATAGAATGTTGTAGATGTTATAAATAATCGCTCTGTTTCCTTTGTCAACCTATCTCAGCTGCAACACTTGAACATAATAGGAAATTTAAAGGTTTAAATAACCAGTTACTTTACACCTGCTAATGTACTAAGCTCAACACATTTTTGTGATTAAGACTTGAGAGAATCACGATTTCGTTGATAAACTGCTTTGTGGATTCCTCGCTTTCAAAACCAATGGGAAATTCCTTGAACTTTTTGATAGCCATAGGCATACCATTTGAAAGGATTCCTTTGTATACTATGCTTGAACCACCGCTTCGCAGCTTTATCTTATCTAAATAATCTTGGGAGGCCCTTTTAAGCTCATTTTTAGAAAAGACCTGAAAATTTCCCCCTCTGTTAGTTTTCTCTTTTCTGCCAAAATTCTCTCGTACTTGTCCCTCGCCTGTACCAGACTAATCCGCACACTGCTAAAGAAACTCCAACAAATGGAGAAACAGAGCCTGGGCACACAAAAAACATAAAAAAAAATATTAATATGTAAGTTAAAATTTAACTTGATTCTGTTGTGCATTTTATTCAACTTGCCTCTTAAAATCTATTGTTTCTAATATGTATTGATTTTAAAATGTTGTAATTGGTTTTTTCTATTTACCTGACTCTAACTATTATCCCATAAACAAAAGACCAAATGATATTTTGAATTAGGAAAATGTAGTGGAATATATTTTCAAAATATTTGACTAATTGAAATATATCACAGAGTTACTATCTACAAGAAAAGGTTTGGTAAGAAAATCACACTTTCATATGGTGTTGTAAAAAGGAGAACATGTAATTTTTGACTCATATAGTTGAAATATACATCCTCTAATAATTATAGGTAAATTTATCTTGGTCTAGGAAAATTCATCGTTAACAATTCACCAAAAGAAAATTCACCACCAACAATTCATCACCATGGAAAATTCATCAACAAAAAAGTCACCGCCAAGTAAAATTTACTGCCAACAATTCACCAATGTTTTTTAATATATATTACAAAAACTTTATGAATTGTGAGTGATGAATTTTACTTGGCGGTGAGTTTTTTGTCAATGAATTTTCCATGGTGGTGAATTTTCCTTCAATGAATTGCTGCCCTGAATTTCACGGATGCCAAATTTACCCATATGGAAGAGATAAATATATGTTTCTAGAGGAAATCAACTTTTTTTCATTCACACTATATATCTATTTTTCCTTCATAAATTGATATTCATTATATTACTGATTTTTTCTACAACATAATGATAAAATTAATTGCAAATAATTCATCCAACTATATTTTCATTTAGATTTTTTTCAACTAAAAGTGAATTGGGAAAAAGGGTTTTTAGAGACATATAGCCAACACATTTTTCAGATTTCAATTTTATTCCTAAATTATCATTTATTTAATATAGTGTATATATATATTAATGCTTAATAGGCATACATCTTGAAATATGAACATAATAATCTCTATTCAACTTTATGTGTTTGAAAATTTAAATTTTGATCACATTTTACACATTATATGACTTATATTATAAAAAATCATTTTATACTTATCGAAATATTTTATACACATCATTATGTCCTTTATATTTTCAAATTAATTTTGACAAATACTTCTTTTACTAAAAATACTTATGGTATAAATACATTTACTCATTACAAATTTGATAAAATAAAAGCAACTATTTCAAATAAGTATAAATATATTTGCTCATTATAAATTTGAAAAAATAAGAACAACTATTTCAAATATACAATTTCATCTGAAAAATCTCAACAACTATTTCAAATATACATTAGAAATGACATCTTTTGGGACTATGATGAGATTCTTCATGAAATTTCTTTAAATTTATACTCCAATCTCTAATCTACTTTAAATTAAAAAAGAAATGGCAGCTAAAATTGTCTGAGATGCAATGTGGGAGCAATAATGCTATTAAACATGTCATTTAAGATGAATCTCCTTGACGAAATGAACTTTCCCAAATATTTACAGAATTTGTGACATAGCTACAGGCGATTGATGGCCATATTCGTTTGTTGAGTGTCAGCTATAAATAACACAATTGTAGTAAATGTTTTAAGTTTGTTGACACATTCCAGTCTCGTAAATAAAGATGACGCACAAGAGAAGACATTAGCGTATCATATTCTCTCTCTCAATATATATATTTCTCTTTTATATGTTAGTCAAGTTGGGAACGAAAGATGTTTTAAAATAAATTATATGATTAAGCACTTTTTCCATTTCACAATAAAATTTCAAATGAGATATCAATAAAAATAAATAAACCTTTAATTTAAGATAATAAATATTTATTTTCAAATTAATCTCTACTGAACTTAGGAGAGTGTTTTCTAGAGATCATCAAAGTAAAATAACATAATTGAGTTTAATAAAATAATCAATGCATGTCTAAAAGGGTAGAGAGGAGCTAGAAAATTTAAACTTGGTCGGGGTTTTAATCATATATCATTTTAGTGAGTATAAATTATTGGATCAATGAAAATAAAACAAGCAATGAGGTCTTCAAAACCAATGACTTAATTTGTTGTAGATGTATAGACTCATTTTTAGTAATTAAAGAAGGAAATACACTCTTCATTATATTCTAAATGGTTTTGATCTTGACTCCACATGATTCATGTCTTGTCTATAACAAAATATCAAAAATAAATCTTGAAGGGGCTATGTTTCAAAATAGAAATGTCTTGTTAACATAAGTTTATCTAATCATTTAGGTTTATAATCAAATCCATAAAGTTAAAGTACAATGTAAGATGATTTAAATTGTTTTGCATCTCTTCTAGAACCATCAAACATGTAAGATCATTTAAATCGTTTTGCATCTCTTTTATGCTAATATGGGAAAAATGTATGAGAGAAGATTAGTGCATTGCTTAGTTTAATGGTTCTAATTTGATGGCTTAGGGTAAATGGTATTATGGGAAATAGTGTAGTTGGTTATAAATATTTCTTTGATGGTCACTTGGTAGGTGCCTTACAAATTTTAAGCAAAGGGTCCTCCCTTGATGTTTTCTTTTGTGAAGATTGAATTTCTTGTCCTGGGTAGAGTACTTTCCCTTATTGTTTTTCCCCAACAAAGTACCTCCATAGGAGTAATTGTCGTATATCAAGAGATTGGTTCGTGGGTGTTTGTCGAATGTTTACTTGATGGATTAGTATATTCCTAAGTAGTATAGTGTGATTCATGGTATTTAGATATGTGTGGAAAAAATAGTTAAATGAATGATGTTGATAAACTTTTGAAATGTTGAATTATTGGGTAGACAATTCTTCTCCCATTAATTACATCACTTTATATCCTCTATATTGCTTTTCATTGCAATGCATAATTTTATAGACCTTAAACTAAGGAACTTTTCATGTTAAAAAGATTAGGCTTACATGTGCTTGAATAAATGTGCTTTTTAAAAAAAAATAGTGGGTGGAATTTTATAATAGTTATATATATGGATTTTGAATTTAATCGTCTCGCTTCCTTATAGTTAAGAGGAAAATAACATCATAAATATAATCAGAATTTTAATATATATTTATATTTATTGATCTTGATTATGCATATAAGGGAATTTGTATATTTTTTTATTGGTGTATGCTATTTTTTAAAAATTGTAATTTAATTTTAAATCTATTCCTTAGATAGAATAAAAAATTTATATAAAAATGTTATTATTTATTTGTTGATCTAATTACAAATATATGACTAATTGAACTAATAAAAGATCTCCCTTCATCAATTCCAAGCATGCTCATAAAGAGAATAATTATTTTATTTGCTAAGCATTTCTCGGTGAAGATTTTGTTTCTATTATGGTTGTCATTTACCCACCCCATTTCCAATTGTCCTTTTACAAATCATACACATGCAACTTTTATTGTTATCAAATAATCAAAGGTGTTCCTATTACGAAACTCTCCAGGTGATGGAAAACTTGCACCCACCAGTAGACATTATCACCATATCTAGCAGCTCGTCTAAGGGAGACATTACAGGATCAAAAGCTAATGCTGCTCCTCCCTCACCTTCAGACTCTTCTTCTGTTATTTTGGCTAGCGTGTACCAAAGCAACATTGTAGTCCTCGTAGAGAACATTGTGAGAGGTTGTGAGGACACTATTGAAGATGCTAAAAAGACATGCAAGGAAGCCTTCCATGTGGAAAACCATGACATCAAGATGGTGCAACAAGCAGTCCAGAAATTCCATACAACATATTTTGTTTTGGATGCGTATTGTGACTTCCTTCGGGCATTGAAATATGATGCATTGTATGGAATGGGAAATGGTACTAGGATTAAGGAATATTTTCTAAAACTCCTAGTACACATACAGTAGATTGTAAATAGCTTGCTTAAGATAGCTACTTGTTTTCTTGTGGTGTTGGGGAGAATGGTTTCGCTTTTGACATAACATGACGACATCAACTTATGATTTTTTGTGAAGATGGGGAACATGGATTCCCTCTTGACATAGAATGTATACAACGCCTACTAATCATCTGACCCCTTTTTTTTTCTAGCACAACAAGTAGTTAAACCTTATATGTGGTGTTGGAAAATTTGTTGTCTAGTGGGAAGAATGTACAACTCCTTCCCCCCACTCTACTACTTTTTCCTTTGGTCCTTTCCATTGTACATATGCATCAACCAATATGGCAGTTGACTCTATGTTTCTAAGTGTTAATTTTGTGTCTTCTTGACTTCATGTATCTTGAATCTATTCTAATTGAAGTATACACATGTATCTTCGAGCTATTGCAATCAAAACTATACATATGCCATGTATGCAACTAACTAAAAATTAGTATAGCTGATAATAAATTGCATAGAGAGTATCTATTTTTCCTTTCCTTGCTCCACACAATGAGGTAGATGTTCATAAAAAATGTGCATAACTTAATTTTTCTAGCCATGTTGCTCCTTGCACCCGTTTGAGTTTAGTTGCTTGGCTCTTCTTTGGGCTACTCGACTTTATCTACCAATAAGTTGCTATAGTTTGATGGAAGGGTTGTTCTATTGACTTCTTCACACAAACGCCTTACATCCAATACATTTGTGCAGGATTCTCTCCTTGCCCCGCACCATGGCAAGCTTATTGACTCCAGATGCAGTTAGATTGATGCATGGAGGAAATGTGGCTTTGGAACCTCATGTCCAAGTCATAGCTATCTCAAGTTTTGGCTTTGAATATACACACATCAATCGATATAGGTTGGAAATCTCTGATGGTGTGCACAAGCACAAAGCGTCATTGCCAACTAAGTATAATTCCCACATAGAATCCAATGTGCTTGCACCTGGCTCCATAGTGCAATTGAAAAGATACAACTGTCCTCAATTAGCTAGCACACGGTATGTTTATGAACTAATTTCTATATGGCACAAGAATAAGTGAGACCTACTCTCCTCTTAGATTTTGTTACTTATACTTTATCTCGCTATAACTATTTAGATGGATTGTTATTGTCGACCTTGACATTGTGCACACAACACATGCTATTGTTGGAGAGCCAGTTTTCATATGCACAGAAGATCTTGAACAACTTGGGTGCTCAATAGGAGAATCCTCTGACTTGGCCACATCTTCAAAAAACCCTTGCCTTCCTGGAAGACTAGCTCCTCGATGTCTACTATTTGGTGTCAATCCAGTCCTACCAAAGGGGGTGCCATTGACAATAACACCTATCAAAAACTTGAATCCGTTTCAGCCAAGGTGGACCGTTAAAGGTCGTGTAACTATGAAGTCTGAAATACGTAGCTACACCACACAGAAAGGAAGTGACCATATCTTTACCTTTGATATCATAGATTGTGAAGGAACTAAGACACATGTGACATGCTTCAATGAAGCAGCTCACACCCATTGTGATAAAATTATCGCAAGAGCTACATACACATTGTCTGGAGGCACGGTTCGACCTGCTAATAGAGTCTATAACAAGCTTAATAGCGGGTTGGAAATTTCTCTTATTCCTGACTCAAGGGTTTCCCTCTGTGAAGATGATGATTCCATCCCAAAAGAGCACTACTCTTTCACACCCCTCAATACATTGGTAAGCAAAAGCAACGGTTCAAATGTTGATGCAATTGGAATTGTCATTTGTGTACATCCATGCACCACAATCAGGAGAAGAGATGTGACAGAGGTCGCAAGACGGACTTTAGCAATTTCTAACATGTCCAACACAAATATAAATGTTACTTTATGGGGTTCGCCAACTGAAAAGGAGGGTGAATAGCTCCAAGAGAAATACCTCATGTGTGAATCACCAATTCTCACTATTAGAAATGGGCATGTTTTTGAATTCAATGGAAAGGTGATCAACACCTCATCCACTACAAAACTATGGATAGACCCTCAAATTGAAGAGTCAGAGTAGATTAAAACATGGTTCAAATAAAATGACACTACCATTCATTCTTCATCTACTAGCTCCTTTCACATTTCCCCACTTGCTAGAAGACTGACGATCAATGCCATTCATGAAGAGGCTAGAAATACAACACAACCTCTACAATGCATGTTGGTGGCAACAACATGATTCATAAAAATTGACTCATTTTTCTATCTAGTATGCCCTTCCTGCTCAAGTAACAAGCCTTGTAAGAAAAGACTATCGCAGACAAATGATGGAAAGTGGTTTTGTGCAAAATGTAATGCAATAATTACTAATTCTGACTATAGGTATATACTTCAAGTCAAGTTGCAGGACCACACAAATATAATATGGGCGATCGCATTCGACGAAGGGGCAACAAAACTCATGGGCATGCCTACAAGAAAACTATACAATCTACAATTTGATCAAGCTGCTGATAGAAATGTGGAGGAGGTGATTAGGAGTGTGTTGAACAAGCATTATGTATTCACATTGCGTTGTAACCTTGAAATGTACAATGCAAATCAACGCTTAAAAGAAACCATTGCCAAGGTCGAACAACTAGATTACACTGAAGAGAATAGCTTTTTGCTGAAAAATATCCAGGAAATGTGCAATGTAAAGGCTTCTCCCTCCATTGAACCCGATGTTGTACCAGAGCTGGTTGTGCAACTCATAGGATCGCCCTTGCCATACTACATAGCCTAATATAGTTGCCATGTTCTCTTTACAAGTGTAGTATGACTATGGATGGTATGCATGGCAAAAAAAACTCATGTTGTAAAGAACTATGTCAATATCTTTTTTATCTAAAAAAATATCATGTTAATGCCTTTAGATGGATAGAAATATGTAAAATATTGTTTTTCTTTATTTAAAAAATGTACATGTTTGTTTAGAAGCTTACATATGCACCTTTGTCTTCTACCTTCAAATTGTGTTCCTTCTCATATTGCGACATGCATTCATGAACCAGTGAGGAATATCTTTACATTTTCATCTAGACTTTGGCTATGTAAGCATTTTGGTTTCATCTAGGTTTTCTATGTTCTTATTCTTGATCTACCCTGACGTGTCCAGACCCACATATGGCATACTCCTCAATAGGGAACAGTGCAAGTGACCCATATCAAAAAGAGGTAAGAAGACAACAAAACCAAGAAAGAAATCGGGCTTACTATGCTCACCATAGAGAAGAGATAGCTACTCGAAGGCGACAAAAAATATTGCATGAAAGTCAAAATAGCCCCCCATAAAGAGAAGCCCAAAGACTACAAGATTGTGAGAAAATTCGAGCTTACTATGATCATCATAGAGAGGAAATAAATGTAGAAAAGCGCAATAGATCTTTATAGAAACAAACATGCCTATATCAACATGGAACAACATGTAACAACAATGATAACTTGATGATGGCAATGAAACAATTTCGTCAAAGAATAGATGCATTATCCAACCGAAAAAAATGCACTATATGCAAGGAATGTTACCCAGGCATGCTCATCCATTCATCAGATATTAATGCAACTTGTAAAAGATGTTTCACTGAGAGAGGCATCCATCGGTTCTCTGCACTCAACAACATGGACCCAGGAGAGCAACCGTTTGTTTTGAAAAGACTCACCCAAGTGGAGGAAATGCTCATTGCTAGAGTCAGCCCAGTACTACAAGTAACCCACACTCTTGGGGGCTAGTATAGATATAGTGGCCACACGATTAGCTTCCCACAAGATATCACTGACATTTCAAAAGTTCTTCCATGAAGAATACAAGAGTTGGATGTTCTCATAGTTCTAAGACTGCATACAGAAGGTCATTATTATGATTGTTATGTAAGTAGAAGTCATATCAAAGATGCGTTGCAATACAAAGTCAAATATGACCCATACTATCATGATGTTGCAATAAGTTTTGAGCACTTAGAGAAATTTCTTGAAGCAAGAACAAACATATCAAATATGCTACACACCGTTGAAACCAGTGAAGACATGGTGGTTCCAAATAATGAAATTGACTCTGATGGGGATGATATTGAATGTAGCACAATAAACACATCATCATTTATGGTTAGACTTCCAAACAGATGTCGTGAGCTAGAAATTATTAAGAAAACATTGGACCTTGAGGACAACACAAACAACATTATAGATTGGCCTAAAATAAACTCATCACCAATAAATGAATACAATACTGAGGGGTTGCTTGATATGGCATTTCTGACACTCTTTCCAAATGGAGTTGCACTACAAATGCAACCACGAATTAGGGAAGTACACATGCATGAGTATGCACTCCACTTGATGAGATTTCATGACAAAAGATTTGGAACGCATCCAAGGTTTTGATATTTCATGCTTAATCTTATGATGCGGCATCATAGCTAGGGGCTTGTTGTAGTTTTCAATTAAAAAAATGTAGAAGAAAACATGCCAACCACTATTGAGGACCTCTGAGAACACTTGAAAAACTTACCTGACACATAATTAGCTCAAGAGCTCATGTACTTTGGCTCTTCAATGCGGGGCACAAGACCATATTGGAACAAGTCTCGTGCTAAACTAACAAATATGATCAACCAAATAGGGTCTCCCACTCTATTCTTCACATTAAGTGCAGCTGACACAAAGTGGCCAGACCTACAATGTTTGATCTCAAATGGTGTACCGGTAGGAATGCAAACAAATAACAATACTTAGAAAATGTATTCAATAACCCCCACACCACATCATTATACTTGCATCAACGATTCACAGTGTTTCGTGAAGAGGTAATTGAGAAAATCCTCAACGCAAAAGATTACTAGTACAGGTATGAGTGGCAGCATCGTGGCACTGCACATGTACATGGATTCCTTTGGCTCCATGATGCACCAAACGTGGATAAACTTGATTGGGATGACAGTATAGTAGTTCAACAGGCTAGGAAATTCTTTGAAAAATATGTCAGTGCTTGGAATCTTTGTGCTACATCAGCAAAAAACAACGTGGTTTTTTGATCTTTTCTAGACGATCCCTGCTTACTAGACACAACAAAAATATTTGCTACAAACCCCTCTCATGATTATGAAGAGATCATCAATCATGTCCAGAGGCACACAAAATGCAGAGAGGGGACATGCTTGTGAAAGAAAGGGAAAAAACTAGAGTGTCGATACAAAGCTCCATGGAAAGAGCAAATTATATCTACCCTATCACATGACAACTATGGGAAAAAACAATATGAACCTACACAGAATGATGATAGGCTAAACATACACAATCCACAAATGATTTCAATATGGAGAGCCAACATAGATTGTCAGCCTATCATCTTGCGGGCAGTTGTTCTGAAATGCATTGCCAAATATGCATCAAAAGTAGAGAGAGCATCTGAGACTTGTACTGATATGCTAGCAAGAATATCTGCAACCCAAAAAATAGATGTCCTGGCCCTCGCAGCATATCAAAAATTCATGGCAGAAATCATGGTAGAGCGTGATATTGGAGCACAAGAAACATGCCATATGCTTCAGAAATTTTTGCTTATTGTTTGTAATCGGCCTTTTACATCTTTGAATGTTCGACGCAAAATGTTCCATCGAATAACAAGAGGACCAGATGAAAGCCACCTGCAACCTAGCTACCTTCAATCGTACATTAATTGACCTCCAGAATTGGAGACAACAATGCTACTTGAATCTGCACAATCGTTCTCGTACTCTGTGAGTCGCAAGGGATGCAAGTGGGAAGAAAGAAAGGTCAAAGTGATTGTCAATGTTTTCCCAAAGTTCTACACCATCCCAGATGAGGGCTCAGACCAGTTTGAAACATTTTGTTGGAGTGAGCTTCTATTGTACAAACACTTCTGAAGCTTGGAAATCAACATAGGGATTACTAAGGATACAATAATTGCAAATTGGAAGCAAATGAATGCATCCAAATATGATGTATGGCATGTCCCTCGCATTGCCCCCTCAGATGAAAACACCGAGGATGCAAAATCAAACAGCGAAATTGAGATGGAAAAAAGGGACATAATAGAAATGAATGAATGGGAATTATTTTCGCAAATGGGCCCCTTAAAGAACATCAGCCTAAATGAGCTTGAGCTGCTTGGCAGGTGTGAGTTTGATAGCAACTACATATGGGAACAACTTGTAGTGCCCCAGGAGCTTCATGAAATCACTACACAATTCATAAACATGGAAAAAGCATGTAGCCATGAAAGGCATGCTCCAGGTAAGTATGATGTCCCAGACTATACATTATCATCCAAACAAAAACTAGCACTCACACATATTATCAACCATAGCAAACATCACTCAAATAAACCATTGCACATGATTGTTCAAGGGACAGCAGGTACAGGAAAATCATACTTGATTGCTCACATAAGAAAAGCACTTGATAGTTACAATCTGCACCAGCAAAGACAACTACTCACATTGGCTCCTATAGGGGTTGCTGCATTTAATATACATGGATCGACTATACATTCAATGATTCAAATTCCTGTCAAAGAAATGCACCCACTGCAAGGACAATCATTAATAACATTTCAGGAAGAGATGAAACACATAAGATATATGTTGATTGATGAGATGAGCTTCATAGGACCAAAGTTGCTACTGAAGATAGATGCGAGGCTACGTGAGGCCTTCCCGCATTGACAACATCTTTATTTTAGTGGGGTGCCAATAATCCTGATTGGTGACCTTGCATAGCTCCCACCTGTAATGGACAAGCCTATTTACACATCACACTCAAATGCAAAAACACTATGGAGCCAATTCACGACCGTTGTCACCTTAGAAACGATGTTTCATCAACAAGGTGAGACTCCAGAACAAAAACAATTTCGTCAACTGTTGCAAAACATACACAATGCAGAAGCATCACAAGAGGATTGGGAACTTTTAAAGACACGCACATACAAGCATCTCACCTCTAGTGAAAAAGAAATGTTCGACAATTCAATGCACTTGTTTGCTACCAACAATAGAAGAATGTTAAAATTGTTAAACCGTCCAATTGCAATAAGTGCTACAACTACCACTAGGACTGAAGCAGATAATGCAACTACTGATGAACAACTTGAAAAGCAGGTATTGCTTTGTAGAGGGCAACGCATCATGCTAACAACCAACATATGGACACAAGTAGGACTTTTAAATGGAGCTCTAGGTGAAGTTGTTGAGATAGTTTACAACCCTGGTTCCAGACCACTAGATGTTCCACTTTATGTTGTGGCAAGGATCGATAATTATAGTGGGCCACCATGGAATGAAAATGACCCCAAAAGTATACCGATAATACCTGTATCATTGGGAAGCTGTAGGCTAATTCTGCTCACAATGGCATGGGCTATTACCATACACAAATCCCAAGGCCTCACGCTGGCTAGAGCAACTATCGACATTGGAAAAATAGAACGGCAAGGACTAACATTTACAGCTACATCCAGAGTTAAATCATTGAACAACCTTCGTATTCAGCCAATGTTCTCCTTTGAGAGATACTCAAAAATGCATAACCATCCATACACAATTATGAGAAAAGAAGAGGAAGCTCGATTACAACAACTGTCTCTAAGAAGTCAAGGTACACAACTCTTATCCCTTTCTCCCTCACATCTCTCCTATTTATTGTTATATCATCAATTCCTCTTTTACAAATTGAACATGGCCTCAACATGTTCATGTCCTTTGGCTAATTTTGTTATTTTATTGGCAAAAAAAAATAGTTCCCATTAATAGTGTTATGATAAATTGAACATGAAGCAATCATTGTACATGTCAAAAAATAATGTTTGCACCTAACCATTCCATTGCTTTTGCTTTGCAGGCCTTGGAGACAAATGGCATATATCATAGCCCCTCACCATCAAACACCAACAATTGTACTATATTTTGTTCAAAAAAGTTTTAGTACAAAATTGCTCATCAATATTTTGACTTTTCATAGCACAAATTTTATATATCATGAACTACCAACAACTGTACTTGGTCCAGTTGAGTTGTAATGTTGCAACCCTTCTACCATTTAAGATAATATATTGTGTTGTTAATCCACTTGGCATATTCAACTCTACTTGCATCTTCAAACAACGTGTTCATATTCAACTCTACTTGCATCCCATCAGCCATTCACATTTGCTATGAATAATTGCTCTTGCAAAAACCAAATTGCACTTTCCCCATGCATTCTCCCCCTCTCTGCCCTTCGAATACACTGCCATAGTATACCCTCCTATCGGTGTAACCATTGCGCCTTGCTGAGGTGCAAGCGCTAGTATGATATTATATTGTACGTTGAATCAATTTTCTATCAAAAGTCCCAAAAATGGTATTTCACTGGCAAAAGCTATGCCAGGCTGTAAATGTTTAGAGCTTGAAAATTTAGTAGAAAGTAAATTTTGTGAGCATTTTTTAGTTCAAAATATAAAAAATATATATTTTATAATATTGGTTGCCTGGACACCTATAACGAATCAAAGAGTATGGAACAAATTATGGGGTCCAATACTAGATGACAAGGGGGAAGTAGGTGTATATTCAAAGTTACATCCGATGGAAATAATTTCCCAACATGAGTGGGGCCTTATCTTTTTCTTTGTGGAATTTGATGTAAGATAATAAAATTGCTTGATCTGTGGTATAAGGTCTTTGATCTGGGAGATAGGATATGAGCAACCAATATGAATGGGATCTGTCCTTTTAAAACAAACTTTGTAGAATCTCATGTGTGTATATATATATATATATAATTGTTAAATATAAAATTATAAGCAGTTATATAATTAACTAAATTAAAATATTAAAAAAAAAAAAGAATTTTAGACAATGTAGACACAATAGAATTTATGTGTTCATATATATAGCAAATCAAATTATTTCAATATTAAATAAAATAATTCTAAGTAAATAAAATAGCTTCAAATTGATATCTTGAGATTTTTCAAATAGATGTATTTAAGATATATATACTAGTTTGCTTTCATTTTTTTTATTTTATATATAAATTTTAATATTTTTTTAAATACTACAAGTATACATAGATTATTGTATTTATTTGTGAGTTATTTTATCTTATTTGAAAATTATTTTGTTTATATACATAGACACATTCATAGTTTGAGTTTCTTTCATCTTATTTTTATCATTAATATATTTTTTAAATTATTCTTATATTAAAAAAAAATAATGATATTTTTCATAGCATAATGTGACGGTTAAATCATAGCATTGTTCTTGTAGCCATCAAAGTTCAACTCTTGTGATTGCAAGGTTTGAACATTGGCAATAAATCTATTGGCATTCATGCGAGTGACTTCATGCTCCAAACCTTTGTTTTGAGAGTAAAAGAAATCTTAGTGTTTTCCCATCAAAAGATTCTCTCCGAAATAAAGAATACAATATCAATACTCTACTAGGAAAACAACATCTTTGATGTTTTGAAAGTGAAGATTCTTTGAAAATAATTAGTTTAGATACATTATCCTTTTGCTCTATGTTCTCTATAAATTTTTACATAAATCTAATGGTTGAGCATGTCTTTGTTTATGTTCTACTATTACATGATCTTTTATAATCTTAATGTTTTAAAAATGTGTAGTGTAACTTGCATCTTTTTATCAACAGTCAACAAGATACATGAAAATATGAATAAAATAAATAGGAAAAATAATAGGTCTAAAAAATTTAGACACCCTACTCTAGATGTCACAATATAAGCAATCCTCAATTGGATTTTCTCTTATTTATGCAATATAAAAATCAAGATTAGAAAGAGAACATATTATCTTAGGTTCAATACAATATCATCTTTTTCAATCTATGTTTTATTTTAACTTGAACAATGAGCTACTTAAATATTCAATAAGATAAAAACCATATATTTGTCAACTTGCATTTATTTCATGAAGATTCAACTAGTAAAGAAAAACAATGCATCAAAGGTTTGAATTCTTTTTTTTTTTTTTTTTGATACTACAAGGGTGTCCCCATGACCTAGCCCAGTGGCCCAACAACCCTTACCTTGGGTGCTTGAGGCAAGCTAGAGCGAGAATAGTCCCATGTGGGTGAGATCACATGCCCACAAGAAGTCCCACCTCTTAAACCCGGGAGTGGAGTCAAACCCGAGACCGATGGGGAGCAAACCCACTACCCAAGCCAAGCCTTTGACATGTAAGAAATGTAATTTTAAAAAGATAATATTCATTGACTAGTTTATTTGAATTTTGTGGTGTTTAAATTGAGAAATCCAAAATAATTGTTGGCTAAGTTGATAAATCTAACTTGATTTTAGTTGACAAGGTCGACTAAACAAAAAAATTAATAGAGAACTTGTTTTTTTATTAAACAAATTATATTTTTTTATCAACCACCACCTAATCAATCAATTAAAAAAATTAAAGGATTTCAATTTTTTTGTTATCCATCTCAAGATTCTTAAATAATTATTGGTTAACTTGAAAAAATTGAATAGATTTTTATTGATAAATGATTGAATAAAGAAAAAAACTCTGTAAGCTAAAGAAAACAAGGATTCTATTCACTTTATTTTCAGTCTCAATATTCTTAAATAGTTATTGACTAAGCTTAAAAAGGAAAAAAAAAAGGATTGTTGCTAAATGTTCAACTATATCAACAAATTAAAATAGTACTTCTTTTTTAGGTTGAAAAATATACTAGGTTTTTTTAATTTTATTTATTTCATGAATACTCAATAATTAATGATTTTTTTTTTTGAAGGATTTACCATCACAAGGAGTCTTAAACAATTGGTGTATGTTAAAAATTTGAGCTATTATTTGTTGATAAAAATCAAGTAAACCAAAAACACAATACTTCATTTTTAGGTTACCCTAAATTTCATTCATTAATCACCACCTAATGAATGAATAAAATACAACATAAAAATATTTTTTTAAAATTATCTTGCTAGTTTGAAATTCTACATAATTGGTGACTATGTTCAAAACCCCAACTTGATTTATCTTCATAAATAATCAAGGAAACAAAAAAAAATCAAACAATAATTCTTTTGTTTGTTAAAATCTTTCATTTCATTTGTCCACCACAATCTAATCAATGAAAAAAAACATAGCATTTTATTTGTTTCCAAATCAAGGATCCTACATAGTTTAAAACTAATTTCAAAAGCATGACCTATTTTTTTAATAAACTATTAAATAGATAAATAAACTTGAAAATAATACCTTCTTGCAATCTTTTCACCAACCATCACCCAATAAATGAAATAAAAAATACTGAAGGATTTTTTATTTTTTTTCCAAGCTATAAATCTTATATAATTATTTTACTAAGTTTAAAATCTCACCAAATTTTGTTGGTAAATTATCAACGAAATAAAAATCTTACAAAAATACTTATTTTGCAATTTTTTTTAAACACATGTTTGTTTCATCAACCACCACCTAATTCATGAACAAAAAATAACATCAAAGGCTTTAAATTATTTTTGTTTTTCAAATTAGAAATTCTACAAAAAATTCATCTTAGTTCAAAAATCCAATCTAATTTATGTTGATAACCCATTAAGTAAATAACACAAGCAATCAAGATACACACTGACAATATTTATCATTAACAATTGATAAATTCCTAGATGCTTGAGAAAATGATTGGCCCTAAGTGCACATGCTATTACATAGAGTGTATGTGACATAGGGAGTGTGCATATGTTAATACATAGAGTACCTCTATTGATCAACAAATAGTAAGAATTTTTAAAAATTAAAAATGTTCAAGACAAATTTGAAATGTTATGATAGGTTTTCATATTCTACAAACTAATACAAAAATGCTAAAGTGTGTTGTTAGATTTTTGAGAACTTGCATCATTGAAGAGTATTCTTCCACCACCACAAACTGTGTGTGCACCAGAATGGGAATTATATGTGTGAATGAACAATTAGTTCTAATCTATAAATCTAAGTTGAGTACATGAATTTAAATTTATCAATTTTAACCTCTATGAATAACTTGCCTTAATGTACATGACTTGCAATAATTGAGTGGCAATATTTAGGAACATCTTTATGTTGTTTGTTATGTAAGGGTTCTCCCTTGGTCAAACCCTTCAGATACAAACTTGAAGACTTTTGAGAGCAATCAATTATGTAGAATATGCTAGTTTAAATGTTGATGTAAGCATATTATGTAGAATCAAAGTTCTAGTAATGCTCTTTGAATTATTATCTAAGTAGAAATTAGATATAGTTGATGATTTTTAGATACTTTTGAAGTAAATTAGGAAGGAGCAAATGAAACACTTTATGCTTCAAATCAGCACATAATAACCATTTAGAAGGTTTGGGTTGGTCCCAAAGACTTTTTTAAGTAAAAAAATTCTGTCAAATGACAAATAGTTCAAATAAAAAACACTATAAAAGAAGCCAAATAACTATGTTTTTATTTTAAAATATATATTATTAATTAAATTGCCCAAACTTTATTTTATTAAACTTTTAAATTAAATTGTTATGCAAGGAATAAGCTTTTAAAATTTCCATACGACCGAGAGTGAGAGAGATCCAATAATAGCTAGATAAACGTCAATATGGATGTAACTTCTGAACAATCAAATTGTACGTTCAATTAACATTAATAATTCTACATTGTCAAGTGGAAGGGAATCTGACTGCTGTAGGCGTCTCACGAGCAATGAGAAAGAGAGAAAATTGTTTTTGACTTAGATTGAAGTTGTGACAAAGCTCCATGACTGCCACGCATCTGATGAAGGTAGTTATCAACTTTTTCTAAGACAGATGTAAATACAATGGTAGTAAATAATAGCATTTTATCAATGAATGGCTTCAAGCTGTAAATATCGGAAATTCAGCGTTCAAAGTTTGAGAAATAAAGAATAAGAAAAAACAGACCGTAAAATTCTACAGAGAAATCTATATAGCCTATCGTTGAAAACCATCCAATGTTACATGCATAAGCGCAGTTTTCTTGATCGTGAGAGGGCCATAGGAGGATCCGCTTACCGTCAGATGAAGCTTTAGAGTCAAACCACTTTGTACAACCCAAAACTATACGACGTAATTGTCGTGATTAAAATATAAGATATTCACATTTATTAACTCATTTTTAATAAGAGGTTGAAGCTTCCTGGAACTTTCTTCTGGGTAAGAAGGGTGGAAGCTTCGTTGAACTTTCTGTCAGCCGGGTTTCCTTCTCAAACCTCCTCGTAGTCTTTACGAAGGAAGCTTCCTCGCAGCTTCCTTTGGCCGCCCGAGGACGAAGCTTCCTAGCAACTTCCTTTGGCCGTCCGAGAATTTTCTCGGGTTTATGTTAAATATACATTCATAAAGCGGATGATAAAAAGGCATCACGACTTTTTCCAAGTAAAAATTCCAACACGTGGAGGAAATACTTGTAACTGCTCTACGACGGGGACCTACTTTTGGCGACGAGTTTATGGAGATTAGTGATCGTGTCCAGCTCACAAGGCATGGATCGCTGCTATGGGCGTCGATACGTGGACACATGCAAATCGGAATAACTAGCAATTGCACCTGCATGTTCAATGGGTACGCCGAAGATTTGTATCACAAAAATGGTAAGGTGGAAAGATACTATTGTCGGATTTGAGATCAATTGGAATCAAAATTTGATGAATTGGGAAACCAATATGAAGGGAGCTCTGAATTTTCAAAGCACTTAGATAACCTACACAATTGAGAATATCTACAAGCAAGTTCAGTGGACAGAAATGTACATGACAAACCTTGTCATATATAGTGAAGGGATGCTTAACTGCATGCATGCAGAAATTATCATGCAATGGAGTTTTAAAAAGACCATATGCTGACCATGGGCAGCTTGCAAATTATAATGTTAAAAGCACGATAAACATCTTTTCAGTTGAGAAAACTAAGAAAACAAAATTGCATCAATATTCAATATTCAATAATTAGTGGAGAAGATGTTGGATCATATCGATCAACCACATTTCCATCTTTATCCACCAGAAGCTTAGTGAAATTCCAAAAAATATTGTGAAATTCCACAAAATATTGTCACCCAGAAGGCCACCTTTGCTTGATTTGAAGAACTTATAAATAGGAGCTACATTGTTAGGGTTGACCTCAACCTACATCATAGAACAACAATATAAATACTAAAAACCCAATAGGCATACTAGATAAGCTAGTTTTTACAAGATTGTTTCTTATATGACAGATGAATTCACATCAATAACAAAATAAAACAACCATGAAAATAACAAAATAGGAGTGATATGCTGACCTTGTCAAATATTGGGAATTCTGGTTTAAAACGAGTACATGCCACTTCTGCAATCTGCTGCATTGTCACCTAGTTCCTGTCCAGCAAACTGATTGCATGAGAAGGCTAGTATTTCTAGTCCTACAAAAGTTGACCAAGAAGCTGAATATTGTTAAAAAATAATATGATGAGAAATCAATAACTAATAAGCTGTAGATTCCATTTTCTTCTACAAGTTAAAATTCATCCATGAAAGTTCATTTCTAAAATGAAAAAAAACAATGAGTTCAATGTTTCAAATGGCTTCATATTTCCTAGCCTTCTTCAATGATGTAGTTCTCAGGAAATCAAGATGCCCTGGATTGAAGCATCGATCTACAATAATTTAAAATGTCCTTAATGAACTAAGTCAGGAGATACAAACACCAAGCTAAAGGGCAAGAATGAATTTTTGGGATTATTATCTCAACACATTTCAAAAGGCTAGATTACTGATAATCTATACAAATTGAACATAATCTTTGGAAAAGAAAGAGCTAAATTGTATTTCTTAGAATCTACCATCTTCTATCTATGTGCTTGATCAATTAATGAGAAAAACTGAAGCATCAAACATCACTTATAAAATACTGCATTCAAGGAACTTTCCCCTGGTTAAGCTAGGGTTTGAACTGCAAAGGCTACATCCATCATCCATAAGTTACTGGAAGGGGTATTTGTTGGGATGTGAAGGCCAACGATCACATGACCGTTTGTATTCTCCCATCTCTTCGTATTCGAAGAGCTTTGTATAAATATGTGGCAGATCAAGTATTGTGTAGTTGATTGGTGATTGATTAATACAGTGATTCCTTGCTTGAGAGTGGACGTAGGATATTTCCGAACCACTATAAATTGTGTCTCATATTTTTTTCTTTATTTTTTGTTTTATTCTATTTATCTGCTCATTTTAATATTTACAATTGGTATAAGAGCTTTGGTGAAAGTTGTTTGGAAATTGTGAAGAATTTCCGAAAATGGATGTAGCAACTTTGGATCATTGGGCCAGAGTGCTCATGTCTTGGTCCTGTGGCTCTGGAGAATTTTATAATGAAGTTGTTCATTCTATTGAAGACTCGCCATCATTTGTTTTGGGGGCTACTTGTATGAAGTTAATGGATGAATTAGATGCTGAAATTGAATTTGTTTTGGAGGAGTTCATAGGCATGTTGGAATCTAGTAGTGATCGCAAAAGAGGAGTTGATGAGGCTCCCTATGACAAGTATTGGTTTGAACATAGGGTGCCTCAGGTAGAAAATTGGGCAACAAGGAAGAAGAAAGTGTCGTTTGTAGAGACTATTGATATTATTTATTATGAAGAGGAGTATAAAAATTTGAAGAAGATCAATAAACATAGAAGAAGAAGGCGATCTAAAAGGAGAAAGAGAGTGAGAGATGAAGAAGGGGCAGAGGAACCAAACGAGGAAAGGTCATAAAGTGCTATGCGGATTGTTTTGGAGGAGAGTGAATCCCCATGTGATGGGGAAATATCATGGGCTCCAAAAGAAAATCCCATGCCCAAGCCCGTTGCGGATTTGGCATCGGAAGCTAGAAATGGTGTTGCAACGCTTGAGCCGGTCAAGCCTGTTGGGGTAGAGGAGGCCCTGCCTGATGGGGAAGATGTACCTGACGACCTTCTTGCAGGCGATGTCATTGGTAAATTTCTTAACCTTTTGGAATACGATCAAAATTTGGCTGCAAGACAAGAAATTGCAGAAATTTCTAGGCGATCTATATATGGATATGCCGACAATAAGGGCTCTTCTAGTGTTGAAGACGAAGAAGAAGTGAAGATCATGACCACCGTAACAACCGTTGTAGAGGAGGCATCCGTTTGGGAAGAAACAAAAATTTCATCCGAGGCAGAGGTCCCGCTGTTCCTGAGGTGCCCGCTGCTACTATGGAAACTGAAGAGCCAAAGCCGGCCGAGGAGATGTTTCTTGCTCAAGACTGTACAGTTTCTGAGAGACGGCGGCATAATACACTGCAGGTGTTTGTTGGCGGGCTGGAGAAGAAGGCTTTGGAGAACAATCATTGCTTTGCGCCTACCGGTGATGAACATAAGTCCCCTCTATTTACACCGGAAGAAAAACCTTCATCGATTACGATTTCGCGTTCACAGGCTCCTCCTGTTTCAGATACCGCTACGTTTTATGGACAAAGAACCAAGTCGGATAACGACCGGGATGCCGTGGTTTCGGCCAAAGCTTTGGCACTGCCACTGCCTAGGGCTTGGTAGGTTGGGTCTCAGAATGATTCTACTTCACCTTGGGACATTTTGAAGTCGTTCGGTCTGGAGGAGGAAGGAGATGCCGTGGATGACAGAGGAGAGGCAGGGGTGGTAGAAACTTGCCAGGTTTGTAGTAAATTTGCAGCTATGATGCCTACCGAGGATCCTTATGATGGTAATCGGAGTGCACCCATCACCAAGATGGGTTCTCCTACAAGAACAACCATTGGCAGACCAGCTATAGAAAGCAGTCATGTTCGGGACTTTGATCCGGATAAGGAAGAGGGGCATGATATTCATCATGGAACTACGATTGAAACAGTTTTAGAGCTTAGTGTTGTTGACAGTAGTATTGCTGGAGCACATAACAGTGCTCATGCGTTTCTGTATAGGCCTGTTCACCCTGTTACGCTTAAGTTTGAGGATGTGGTGTACAAGATAAAGCTGAACGCACAAATAGCTTCCTGTTCCAAGGCAAATAAAGAAAGTAGGCCAGTGGAGAAGGCTAAGGCTAACGCTAACGCTAAGTATACTGGTCGCGGCACACTTGCGTATACTGTAGACAAGGCCAACCAGGACAGTGCACGGTAGGAGTGCGTGACGGGAATGTGCGAGCAGCTGGTTGCTATTGCGAGCCACGAAAGTGAAATTGGAGGGTTTGAGTTTATGCCCAAGCCTCCGCTTTTTGGAAAATTGTGGGGATCAATGGATGACGAGGATCTCATTTTTGTGTCAGCCATTCAAGCTGCTTTCAATGTGGATTGCCTCGGCCTTGCTGATTATGTGAAGAATATGATTACTGGAGCCGCACAGATTGATGATGAGGAGCAGCTAGTTGAATTGGAGGTGAGGGAGCTATTGACTTCCTATAAACTCTCGGGTAATGATTTGCCCATTGTGTCTGGGTTTGCCCTATTGGCCTTGGAGGCCCTCATGAAGAATCCCAGTATAAAGCGTGAGAGGGAGGAACTTGAGAGAAGACAATGGGAAGAGAAATCAAGGCTTCAAGCAGCAGCAAAAGCTGCCTTAACAGATTTAGTAATGATGCTCTTTGAGACTTTTCTCCTCTTGAATAAGGATGAGAATTCGCTGCTCAAGGCCACCGATTTTGATCTCTCTGCTTCCTTTCAAGAAGGTCAAGTATCTAGAAACTTTATTGGTAGTGCATCATATGTGGCTAAAATTCCTGAGAATCTTTTGTTCAAACAGGGCTTTTATATGTTTGCGTGCCAGTTGTTGGCGCAAAAAAATGAAGGTGTTAGTTTGGTCAGTTTGGTCGGGCCTTCCAATGCGGGGAAAACTATTTTCTGTGATAAGGTTTTGAATTTCATGTCGGGTATTGTGTCTATTTATATGGATAATTACAATGATGCAAGCCGCCTCCTCAACGACAACTCTGACGATCCAGCACTGACAGATTATGGCACTCTTCTTCAGAACATTTTTCCTAATGTGGTTACTTACAGTACTGTCTTTGATGGCACTGCGGGCAAAGATGTCAAGGCACTGTGGTATCTTTCTACGAGTCTTACAAGTAAGCTTGTGTCTGAAAGTATAGTATTTGATGATGTTTACGACTCTGATTTGATTTGGAGAAGACTCATTTGCAACGTGCTAGAACAGAGTCTGGTAAAATTAAAATCCTCATTGGGTCTGGTTATGATGTAAAGCTGTGTCACAAGGTTCGGCGAATATCAAGTTTTAGATTCAAATTTTTCTGAATTTGATTTTTAAATTCGTTGAAGTTCGGCATTAAATTCGTACAGCCCCTTTTTCACTTAAATTTTTTTTTAAAGAGTTTTTTTAGGGTTTCAAAAAAGCGTTTCTAAGGTTTTAGACGCGTTATTTTCCTATAAAATCACGCCCTCTGCAACGCTCAAACACACAGCGAATGAGGATTGTCTACTAAAATTTCTTTTGAGCCGTTTGTGGAAGCACAAAGGAAGTTTCGAGATTCATCTGTGCCGGAAGGAAGTTTGCGACCTTCAATCTATCACAGCACTCTTCGCGACCTTCAATCTGTCACAACATTGTTTGCGACCTTCAACCAGTCATTTGTGCGCGACTCCTCTACAACACTCCACTCCTCTGCGTGCGACCTTCAAGCTTCATCCATCACGTGTTTTCCCTCTCTGCACTGAGGCAATATCTCACGCAGCTGTTTCTTCCAACTCTCTGTAGGCATTTCCAGGTAGGCTTTGTCACTTCGACATTGTTTTTATAGGTTTTTTATGTTTAGCGTTTGGTTTTATAAATATTTGAAATCTTGTATTTTATTATGTTATTTATATTTTATTATTTATATTATAAATTAGGTTTATTATGTTATTTATTATATTTTATTATTTATTTTATATAATACATTTATATTATTTAATCTAAATATATTTATATTAAATAATATAAATTTATAATATAAAAATAGGTCTATTGTGTTATTTATATTATATTTATATTCTTTAATGAAAATACATTTATATTCAATAACTAATAAATTGTGTTATTAATAGGTCTATTGTGTTATTTATATTATATTTATATTCTTTAATGAAAATATATTTATATTCAATAATTAATAAATTGTGTTATTTAATATAAATATATTTATATTTTTTAAAAAATATAAATATATTTACATTAAATAATATAAATTTACAATATAAATAATAAAATATAAATAACAAAATAAACCTATTTTTTATTAAAAGATATATTTTAATAATATGTGAAGTTGTTCATTTTATTTTTTTAACACGCTGCCATTTATAACATTTTTTATTATTAAATATCCAGTTTAGTCACTCGGCGGATTTTAATAAAGCTATGTGTAATAATATATGAACATGTTCACATAAAATAAGCACAAAAAGTTATCTTTGGTTAACTACAACTTTGGGTAGATTTTAATAAAACTATGTGCTATAATATATGAATATGTTCACCTAAAATAAGCACATCAAATTTAGTCTTTGGTTAACTGCAATTTGCAATAGAAAGTTTACTGTAAGAGCAAGCATTAACAAATTAGGAAACAAGATTTGCATCATAATATTTAATATTTTTGGAACCATTAACAGATTATTATTTTTCTTTTGAAACATGCAGATTTTTATTTAATGGCTCTGAACAAATCAACTTCTGAAGCATGGAAGCATGTGACCTGTGATGGTGTTAACATCAATTGTAATTTATGTCCACAAAATCTCACTGGAAGCTTAACGAGGGTTATGGACCACTTGCTTGGTATTACAGGGGGTGCAGGTGGAGGTGTTATGCCATGTACAGGTGTTTCTCCAGCACTTAGAGCTATTCTAGAGAAAGAGCAATCATCTTCAATTGTAGGAAAAATGAAGAAGGCACAAAAGAAACAGAGAATTGAAGAAGATGTATCTAGATTCACTTCTGTTATGTCTTCCTCTTCTAGTCTATCCAAACCGATGAGGGTATCAAAAGAGAGTGAAACATTGAACACCTTTAGGAAACCAATAGAGAAACAACAAGTGGATGATGCATTAGCTGATTTGTTTTACTCAAGTGCTATTCCATTCAATGTTGCAAGAAATCCACATTTTCGTAATGCAATTTAGAAAGTTTCAGAGTTTGGTAAAGGCTACATACCCCCATCTTCATAGGCTTTTAGGACAACTCTTTTGCAGAGGTCAAAAGATAGAGTGACCGAGAAACTAGCTGATGTCAAAGCCTCTTGGAATGAAATAGGTTGCACTATATTGAGTGATGGATGGTCAAATATATGTCAAATGTCATTGATTAATGTTTTGGTGTCTTCTCCTGATGGTGTTGTGTTCTTGAAAGTGATTGACACCATGAACCACAAGAAAACTTTTGAGTATATTTTTCAAATATTAGAGGAAGCCATTATTGAAGTAGGGGGTGAAAATGTGGTTCAAGTGGTAACTGATAGTGCAGCGAATTATGTGGGAGTTGGGAAGCTGATTTCAGAGAAGTATCCACAAATATATTGGAGCCCATGTGTATCCCATTGTCTCGATTTGTTGCTTCATGACTTGGCTAAATTCCCATGGGTACATGAAGCTATTCATAGAGGGAGAGCAATTGCTAATTTCATATGAAATCATCGTCTCACATTGAGTCTTTATAGGCAACATGCATCTAGGGAGTTGTTGAGGCCTTGTGAAACAAGATTTGCATCATTTTATATCACTTTGAAAAGAGTGGTTGAAGAAAAAGCAGCTTTGAGGTCTGTTATTTGTTCCAATCAGTGGAAAAATTTAGTGCTTTCGAAAGGTCCTAAGGGTAAAAACATAGAGCAAATCATTCTAAACAACAATTTCTAGGAAAGTACAGCAAAGGTTTTGCTTATTTGTGAACCAATTGTTGATGTGTTTCGTATGGTTGATGGTGACTCTCCTTGCCTTGGCATGCTATATGAAAGTATGGACCGTTGTAAAGAATCTATTCAAAAAACACTAAATAATGTAGAAGCAAAATATATGGAGATATGGGAAATAGTTGATTGTAGATGGAAAAGGATGCACACACCTTTACATGTAGCAACTTGTTTTTTGGAGCCTAAGTTGTTTTCTATTAATAGAAAAGGTGATTCTAAAATTATGGGAGGGTTTTATGAAGCCATTGGAAAGTATGAACCAAATGTAACAATTTCAGCACTAATAAGAGATCAATGTTGGGAATACAAGAAAGGAGAAGGGATGTTTGGAATGCAAGCAGCCAAATATGACTTGGCACGTATACTTGGATATAGATCTAGTTGATAAACTATGGAGCACAAACTCTTGAGCTACAATAGTTTGTTGTTCGAATTTTGAGTCAGGTAGCAAGTTCATCAGCTTGTGAGAGGAACTGGAGTTGCTTTGACCACATCCATTCCAAAAAGAGGAATAAGTTGTTGTCTAGAAAGTTGGGAGATCTCATCTTTGTTCGTAGCAATTTAAAATTGTTCATGAACAAATCAGCAAAGAACTCTTCCTCACAACAACAAATTCTTGAAGACATAGCAATGCCAGTTGTAGATGAGCCTAACTTTGCAGATGATGAATTGAGTAGTGATATAGATGATGATGATTTAGCATCTCAGCCAAGTTCTCTTGATGACTTGAAGCTTTTTTGAAGTTCTAAAGTCTTGACTGTTATTGTACCTTTTTGACAAATGAACATCTTCGCAATCATGATTTCACATCTTTCTTATGATTTATATTTTATAAATGTGTCATCTTTTTGTAATGATTTCAAATCTATTTATCAATGCTAAACTATTTAATAGTTAGACAATATTATGGATATATTACTTATATTTATTAAAAAAAAAAACAAAATACATAAGGCGAATTTAATCCAAATTTAATACTTTTCAAATTTTTTCCTCGCCGAACTTCATCTGAATTTCAAAGCTGCTGAACTCGAATTCGAATTTGAACCTTATGACTTAGATGTAAAGAAAGGGAAAAGTAGGGGATGACAGTGCATGGTTGTGCCAGTTGGAGTTCACGGGGGAGATTGTTGGGATGTGAAGCCCAACGGTCACATGACCATTTGTATTCTCCCATTTCTTCGTATTCAAAGAGCTTTGTATAAATATGTGGCAGATCATATATTGTGTAGTTGATTGGGGATTGATTAATACAATGATTCCCTACTTGAGAGTGGACGTAGGCTATTGCTAAACCACTATAAATTGTGTCTCGTATTTTGTTCTTTATTTTTTATTTTATTCTATTTCTCCACTCATTTTAATATTTACAGTATTGAGGCCTAAGCAAATGATAACAAAAACTCAAGATAAATTAGTCCTCTCACAAAAATGTCACTAAATTGAAGGATCTTATCAAGACCTATGAATGAAAAATTGTACTACATCAAGCTTTCATATCTGAATTATTCTGTGCAATCTTATAGTAATATTTACTATGATGGCTGGCTGGAAGTGGAGAAAAGCAAGTTCAAATTGTTTAAATCCTTCTAGGATAGGTAACTATTTATCTAATGCTAAAAATGCAAAATAATTTAGCTTCCCTTACTACATCACAGTGACCATGAAATTCTGCCCAAGGATAAGCATCTAGTCCCCATGGTCCCTATCCATATCTCTCAGTAACTATATTTAAATGATTATACTACATTAGAAAATTCATGTAATCATGTAATCATGTTCTCTATTTCAAGATGGCATTAGTATTACCCATCCCCATACAAATTTAGAATGTATACATTAAGAAAGTAAAACATCCCTAGAAAACTCAAGTAATCGACTCCATGGAGTGAGAATTCCATAACAACATCTTGCATAAACTAATCCGACTCTAAGACATATAATGGTCTTTGAACATTATTACCCATTGAAGAGTGGTCAAAAGCTTATAGCTAATGCAGAAAAGTAAATAAAATGTACAAACAAGGGGAAGTTAGTATATTCATGGAGAATCACCTTACTCCTTGTACTTTGCTTACAATTCATTCTATCTCCTTGCAATTAGAGGTAGTTAGTCCACTACCAAAACAAAAATTAAAATCCATCGGTCATCCATACTTTAAAAATGGGACAATTACATAAACGATAAATGGAGGTGTGACAGTCACCCATAAAACCATATCCCAAACTGCCCCACCAATGTTTTATATTCCAGTCACAAGCATTTTCAAAATGATTAAATTTCCCTATTGACGAAATTAAGGGAAAATTTACCATTCAGAAGCAACATTGACGATAATTAGAGCTTTTCCCTTGTAAATATTGAGATCCACATCATTAAGGATATGACTTTCACAAGCAACCACAAAACATGATAACAACTTTTAATGTAATGTGGAAACTAAAAGTACCTTGATTGGAAAATCATGGACATCAGATTGCCCTTCTGATGAACTTCCACCCATGGCACAAAAATAGGGATTAGAGGAAAATGGAGAGGACCCAAATCAGATTGGATATTACTCAGGTGATTTTGAAGATCTACATAGTAATGAGAAAACACACTGAACAAAGATTTGTTCCAAAAAAAAATTGCCAGAACAGGAAACGTTAGAAACAAAAAAAAATTGCCCAAAAAAAAAAAAGAAATCTCGTTAATGGGTAACTCTGGAAGTTCATACAGACCACCTGAGCTTATCTATAAAACTGAGCCAAATTTTTAAGCATAAGCTTCATCTAAGAAAAAATGGCGACCTGGTGAAGAACAAAGAAAACCCCACAAAACTTATATAATAAGCCCACAGTCACATGGTGAAGGGCTTAGCCACTTCTTCTTTAGCCCCTATTTTATTATGACTGTCATTTCCATGGCACTTCCCGAACATGAATTTCTTCAGCTTGGAGAAATTATTGTTGTTATCGGTACTCTTGGCTGGCTTGGCGGGAGCCCACCTCACCCAAGGTAAGCTGTATTGGAAAAATTTAAATGAAACCCTAGTGGGTAAAGGAACCGATGTGCATTCCATGAGAAATTTACAACATTTAAACAAAATATATTGATTGTGAGTTAAATGTTGTTTTCAAGCATGGAGTGAGGAACGTTTCAACTGCCTGAAAGTTGTTTTTCCCAGCATAAGATAGCTTTCCAGAGAACCAATCCTGTCATTTAACAGATAGAAACATAATTGTGTTAAAATGAAATAAAACACAACAAAAATGATCCTTCCAAAAATTAAAATTCACGGAAACCATGGCAAGCGACTTACCTAAAAATTCTGTACAGATTGTATCGTGTTGTCGAAGATGTCTGTTATTAAAAACAGGAAAAGCTTGAAAAAAAGGTATGAAACCCTACCACAACATAAATTTATTTAAATGATGCGAACCAAAACCAATCATTGTGAACCAAAACCTATCATCCTACAGTTGTCACTTCAATCTATTAACAGTAAGTGATATCTAAAAATATCAGGGTTCTAGGGCTTACTTGCTACGAGAACAAACAAGTTGCTACAACTAACCAATTTGGAGAAGCGAAAGGTCAATACCAGCACGAGGAAGAGTTTGGAGGAGAGAAAGGGGTGAAAACAAAAAAAAAGATGGCGAAAAACCTGTAATCGATATTGAAACTATATCTCATGGCAAGATTTGGGGAAGGATCTCGGATTGCGTGTGCCTCAGTAGGTACTGACGAGTAGAATAAGACGGGCCTTACCAACACTAATGCAAGGTTCTGACAGCAACAGAGCTCTGCACAGGCTTCAGCATCGTAGAAACATGGAGAAAATGGATTAACGACCAAGATCAATAACATCGTAGTCCATTGTAATCTTCACCGTTGAGTATCAAAAGGCATTGCAAAAGTTCAGCGTGGGATGCCTTCGGTGTAATTAGAGTTGTTTTCTTTCTTAAAGCTACATACTAGCAGTCGCATGCTCAGGCATGCAACAATCAACCGATAGGGGCAAATCGCTGTACAGGGGGAAGGAAGGAGGAAATTTTTTTTTGGAATGCAATCTGAAATATAAACAATCAATAATAGTTGCAATTGTTTGATTGAGTGGCGAAAGAGAAAGCATGTTAATAAGCCAGTATGGAATAACGTGAGGTTAGTTCATATCTCACAGGCTATGAGTTTGAGATTTTGAACCATTTGCAGAAAATTAGAAATCAATCTTTGTGTTCCAACAAAGAAAATTATTAGTAGAAAATTGATTATGGAAATGCAAATTAAAACCAGGGCATGTTGAATGAATCTTATTAGTTAGAACGTATCCATTAATTGTAATTTTAAGGTAGCAATCATCAATAACTTCTCTTTTATTAATATCTAATATTTAATAGTTTTATTTAGAATAGTTATTTAATAAATTAATTCTCAACAAATACAATTTTTAAATAATTAATTTTTCGAACAGCAATAATTTCTCTCCAAAATTTATGGTATGAGATAATTTTATCTCTATTTTAGTTTTATATTTATTAGTAATTTTATCTCTATTTTAGTTTTATATTTATTAGACCTAGATGCATATCTATATTTGATCTTTTTTGTCTGGGTTAATCAATCAATTGATTGATTATTATATAATTATGTGAAGATACATATGCATACAAATACATGGCAAAGTTGAAGTTGTGGATTAAATAATATTTATGAAATCTATGAAACATTAAAAAATTCTCATTTTTTAAAGAGTTATTACCAATGCCTTTAATTATGAATATGCAATAAAAAAGTATTGGGTATGGCATATTTTTAAAGAAAGAAAGATGTTTAATATTCAATACTTTTTATAATTAGTAATTACTCCATAATTTTGGAAATAAATGCATTAGTATACATTTGATTTATGGGTTACTAGTAGTAAAATAAAATGGAGACAAGTAGAAAGGATTCAAAAGTAATTCACTACAAGGAAATTGAAAACAAAAATATCAGTTTTTTATGAATTGCTTCATAGTGCTATTGAAGACTAAGTCACACCATCTTTGATCCAAAAAAAATAAACATACCTCATGAAAAGAAGAATGTGATGAGACAATACACATATTTTGCATCATGATATTGCTATCAGGATTCAACCGTGTAGTTTCGAGTCAAACTCATTGACCCATGTTTCATGAGTAGTGGTTCAACAAGAACCCATCTCTCATGATATCGAATGGTCCACTTAGCACTCATTGCATCTAGGTGATGCTCACAGAGGTGAAGCACTGGTCCGTCCCGGGAGGTCACCCATCCCAGTACTGCTCCAGCTCAAGCGCGCTTAACCAGGGAGTTTTGTCCAAGGTTAAGCCCACTTGAGTTGTTACCCCATTTGCAAAACCTTCAGCAAGTGTTGTGCCTTATGAACCATTCATAATAGAGCCCCTTTAGCTCATCAATTGATAAGTAGGAGGTATTTTTCCACAAGTGTCAAATTATGAGGTGAAGCACTGGTCCGGGGAGGTCACCCATCCCAGTACTGCTCCAGCTCAAGCGCGCTTAACCAGGGAGTTTTCTCCAAGGTTAAGCCCACTTGAGTTGTTACCCCATTTGCAAAACCTTCAGCAAGTGTTGTGCCTTATGAACCATTCATATCTAATCTATCATCTTGTAGTGTTTTCTCTATTGTGGTAACTTTGTAAAAATCAAGTATCATGATTTTTGAATTCTTTTGCATGGTTTAGCCTAGTTCCTACAAATAGAAGACATGGATATATTAGTGGACGAGCAAGAAAAATCACAAAGGAATCATAAAAAGTGAGTAAGTATATGGGTAAAATCAATATAGAGAATCTGAAACTGAAAATAATTACTAATATTTACAATTGCTTCACCAAATCTATATATTGAAAATGGAAAAGTTTCATACTTACATTGATGGTGTTTGTCAAACATGAGCAACATTGGATCAAGTTGTTGGAGCATTAAAGAATTTGAAATGGACAATTTAAAATACACTAACTTTTTTGGATGTATATTCTATCTGTGCAAAATTATAAAGGAAATAATATAGATCTATAATAGAATAGGTTAGCATTATTTGTTGTAAATAGAAAGAGATAAAATGAAACATTTTGAATACATGGTGGAATATATAGTAGAGTGTATAGTAACTAAAAAGGTGTATCTAACTTCACAAACATATTTATCGGTATAGATTTTCTTTTGCAAGTACTTATATTTGAATTGCATGGCTAAGATCTAAATGCAGAAATGTATTTGCGAAGCATGGTGACATTTAATAACTAATAACCAGGAAGGAAAAAATTAAGCCATGCATGAAATGAATACCAAGCCAACCATGACATTACAAATGGTTTAGTTGAATGGAGCAATATTGACCATTGTCATGTGCTTATAGGGATAAATAATGTGATGCCAACAAGAAATCATTTGTCCTCTCAAAAGCACATGGAAACAGTGTGCGGTTGTCCTCTAGAATCATATAAAGCACAATCTACAATGGTTTAGAAAGGGAGAATCTTAAATGGCAGTTTTTTTGTGGGAAGACAATGATACATTTGACTTTAGAAAGATGGTCTACTCTACCCATTCCATTTCTACATGTGTGTATAGCTATCTTTTCAACTTATTGAAAGGACTATTTACATATAGTTGTTTATAAAGATGGGAATTTTCCCTAAAGCTATAACAACATTTATATTATGCATTCTAAATGCATTTATATAAAAATACAATTGCAATCCAAGGAAGTGTATAGTAAAAATGGTCATCAAATTGACAAGTCAACTATTAAATAGTCTGGCAACTGTTACATAATCAACAGTTTTCTTTGTGGAACTGGGAAAAAGATTATCATAAAATATTGATACAAGACAAGCAATCTATGTAACAAATGACCTGTCAGTTCACAATTCAAGCCACATTATTTGGCAGTAAATATTATAGGAAAAATAGGAAAACTATGAAAGGACTATTAGGAAAAAACTTAAGAATCACAGGTGAATGCCAATTGTTACATAAATTGCTTGTCTTGTATCAATATCTTTCATGATATTCTCTTCTCCTCATCTATTTGAAGGTGATTGTAACAGGTTGTTCATTATCGTAGTATACGCATTATATTGTTCATAACTTCACCTAGGAAATTTCTGATAGTTTTTTTACCAGCCCAGCCATGAATAGGATTTTTCAAGGCTAGGAGGGCAGAAAACACTGGCAGGTGGCAGCGAGTTTCCCATTTTTGTCTATGAGGATGTGGATTTTGCTAATTGTGTGGGCTAGAAGTGGTGGAATAAATTGCATTGAGACATGGAAGTAGAATGGCAAGTGATTGCTCGCGAGGGGATTAATGCATCATGGCATTGTTGTAGGATGGGATGACAGGAAGTTAATGTAGCTTATTCAATGTTGCAATGTGGGAAATTATATTGTTTTTGGTCGAATTTTGGTGTAGGATCCCCTACGACCATAATGCAAAAATTTGATGTGGTGAAATGTACAACTAAGTGAATTTGAGTGAGTCTAGGTTAGTATAGGGAGTGATAAAGTTTTGTTTATGTTTAATAAGGTCTAAAAGACCATTTTCTATGTATTTAGGTGTCTAGGAGTTATTGGAGTTCATATGTCAAAAAATTGCAAAAAGAGGTAAAGTTGTCAATGCAAAATTGTCAAAATTGGAACATTGTGGGAATATGGAGAGACAAAGAAGTTTGAAAGTTCATTAGCTACATTGAGGAGGTTTTTTTTGGATTTTAAATGTATTTAAATGACTCGAGAGTCTTGAATGAAGGTTGTTGATCTCTTTTGACGTGAATTTCAATAAAAATCCAATGACTTTAGTAGATTTTCTTTGTTTTTCCTCTTTCCTTACTGTGTAAAGACCCGTATAGGCACTTAATGATCTAAAAAATTTGGTAATTTGTGGTGACATGTCATAACTTGCATTTCCATCAATTTTAAGAGTCCTTTAATAATTTTAGAGGAATATCTCCTTAGTTTCTTGATACTACATGTGCAAAACTACTAAGGGTCAGTTTTAAGGTTTTAAGCATTGAAATAGCCATTCCTCCTATTGCGGTAATACGTTGCTCAAAGGAATGGCATGTAATATGTTATTTTATATTTTAATAGGAGTTAGGAGAATAAAATAAATGTTTTGGTGGCTTTGGAGTGATGCCCTAGGGCTGGGCAGAGCCATTTTTATGTGAAATTGAGTTGTAAGATGAGAGTTTTGTAGAAATGTTAAGAGTATGGCCTTTGTAAGGGATTATTGAATGTGTGTAGGCTATATGTGGGGTGTTTGAAACATTGGATTAGTTGGGAAAGTCCAAGGGTGGTGTTTTTCATTAAATCCTAGTGTGTATGGTAATGAAGGGTTTTCTAGATCAACATAGAGGAAACTTTGAACCTGTAAACAAATGTTGAAATTTTATGTTTTGGAACATGAATAATGATTGTTTGATGAGTTTGTGTGAAGAATAGGTGAATAGGAGGTACCCCCTTTTTTAAATTGGGCTAATTAAGTAGCCTTTTGCAAGGGAAATTTGTTGTTTCTCCATGTTGGTACAAAGAAACCTATTGAGATCATTTAGGGAATTTTTTTGGGATATGTGACAAGTCAAATTTGATGTTTAGTTGTCTGTTGTACTACCTTTTCCAAAGGATATCTCTATTTGTTGAATTTTGAGGGCTAGAAGCCTTTTTGTTGGGTGTGTTGGGAAAGTTGAGTGTTATTGGGATCAAAGGCATGGTTCTTTGTTGGAGACCAATCATTTTGTTTTGGAATAAGTATTAACACCCTCTATATTGCATCAAATTCTCGAACGAGCTACTATGGGATTGGCTTGATAGCAGAGTATTGGAAAAATATCACCTATGTCTACGTTTGATAGTAGGTTGGAGGGTTTTAAGATTGATGTGCTCTAAAATGTGCAAGGAAATATACTGATTAAGTTTCATTGTTGAAAGATCCATTGTAGTCTTTGTTTTATAGTAGACTATACTAAAAATTGCTTCCTTTGGCTTGGTTCTCATTTTGTACATGACTACATTTTTTTCTTATGTGGTTATTGGTTGTTATATGTGCACATGTTTCACAAAGACATTTTTACATATACATCTTAGCTATGCAATGCAAATATAAGCACTTGCAAAAAAAAATCTATACTAATATAAATGTTCATGAGGTTAGATGCACATTTTTAGTTATTGTACAGTCTTCTATAGTGTGTGGAATAAAGCTTTTTTGATGGGTCTCCAGTTCAAACAATCGAGAAGAAAGGAATATCATGAAACATATTGATAGAATATTTGAGCTACATTCTTTGGTGATAAATATTGAAGACAAGTAGAGAAATTGTATAAGAGGTGTTATAATGATTAATTTATCATTCATTTCTTTCATTATTTGCTTATTATTCCTTGTTATATGTTTGTATCTTTTGCATTATACCTATTTTGGAGACCTCGAGGAGATTATGGCTCTATATGGATGGAGAAATTATAGTTAAATCTTCTTTCTTTTGTCAAAAAATATGGCCAAGGCTAGTAATTTTTTTCCCTTCATTTATTGTTTGTAGTTATCTATGTGCATCTTTGATGTTATAGACATTAACATAGGAGCAATTGCAGATTAACATAGGAGTAATTCTATATATATATATATATATATATATATATATATATATATATATATATATATATATATATATGCAGAGGGTTAGTATGAAAGCATAAACATTTTGGAGACAAAAATAGTTTAGTGGCTATTAAGTGTTATTCTAATAGCTCTTTTACAATTTCTCTATTTGTCTATAATATTTAGTTGCAAGTAATGTAGCTCGAATTATCAATTAAGTCTGTGGCATTATACCCATTTTGTACAGGTTATTGCTACGCATTGGCTTCATGAGTTCTACTTAATGTGGATTTACTGCCAAAGAAGGTAGCTCAAATTTTCAATTGACAAGTCAACTCTTACATAGACTTCTTATCTTGTATTAATATGTTTAATGTGGGTTTTGGATCATGTGTCATTTACCTATGATTCTTAAGTGTCTTTGTAATAGTTCTTTTACAATTTCTCTATTTTGTCTATAATATTCAGTGCCAAATAATGTAGATTGAATTTTGAATTGCCAAGCCAACTGTTACATAGATTGCTTGTGTTAATATCTACCTCCCCATAACAAACTATTCATTATTGTAGTTCACCTCTTCTATTATCCATGTTCTTAGGTTCTATTTAATGTGGCTTTCACATCATCTATCCTTTTCTTGTGATTATTAAGTATATTTCTAATTTTATAAGAGGTATTAGAATGACAGTTATTTGCCACTAAATATTATAGAAAAAAAATGCATTAAATACAACTTTAAAATATACAGTATAGAAGAGGGAACCCACGACCATGAATAGTTTGTTATGGGGAACTAAAAAAAAGAATACCATGAAGAATAGTTTCTTACCAGGACAACTTCAAACAAATGAGGGAAAATAAATATCATGAAATATATTGATAGAAGACATACAACATGTTCCATCCAAACAAAATAACCATGACAATTAATAGTTTTTTATAAGGAGCTTCAAACAGATGAGGAAACAAGAGTATAGTGAAACATATTGGTACAAGATTCAAAGTCTATGTAATAGTTGCAAGATATATTAGAATAACACTTTAGAATCACACGTAAATGATATATCAATGGAAACCTTTCAGCTACTTTCATTTTTTTGGTCTATGTATGGTTTTCCACCTCTCTTAAAGTTCTATTTAATGTGGGTTTTTGACCATCTGTCATTGACCTGTGATTCTCAAGTGTTTTTGTAATAACTGTTTTACAATTTCTCAAATTCCAAATGATCTAAAACACACTTTAAATGGAACTTTAACATATGGGGAATAGAAGGTGTAAACCACATCTATGAAGAGTTTCTTATAAATAGCTTCTACTATAGAAAATATGTATAGCACCAAAGACGAATAAAGATAAGAAGGAACAATAACCAAAGGCTAAAAAAAAAACATGGGCTAAAAAAAATAGAAACCATTTGAAAGGTGCAGGTTAATGTTCTGTTTGGTGGAGAATACAAGAGCTAAACTATGACAATGAACAACTTGTTATAGGAAACCTCAAAGAGATGAGGAAAAGAGAATATCATGAAACATATTAAAAGAAAACAAGCAATCTATGTAACAATCGGCATTTACCTATTGGCTATTTTTTTGAAGTCCCCACTGGGGTTTTCATCAGTGCAGCCATGAATAGAATTCCTTAGTGCATCTAGATAATTTTTTTGATAAGCTAAAAAGGCATCTGTAGAAATATGGACAAATGCAATGTGTAGAGTAGACTATGTTTATTGTAGTCAAGTACATGTAAGAATTCATGCATGCATGTATATATATACCAACAAATAAATGGAGCCTATCTAGCCATGGAGGAAGAAAAGGGTTGAATGTATAACTCAAGAAAATATAAATTTTGATGAGTGTTGTGTTTTCTTCTTCATCAAGTGGTATCAGAGCCAATGGTCTTGAGTCTACAGATAGAGTGTCGAGAGAGAGGCAGTTTTCACCAGGACTTGTAGGGTGGAGAGGGAAGTGAGAAGAGGTTTTGGGGCACAAGCATATTATCGAACATGAGGTAGCTTGTGATGAAACTTGTGGTTATTAGAATTTTGAGTGAAGTCCAAAACTATCATTATAGGTGTAGAGAGAGCTAACAGTTGAGGGATGGAAGGCGCAAAGCTGGAAGTGTGAGTGAGAAGCTCAAAAGCATCATTGCAAGTGAGTGGTTGTCAGCAATGGAGTTCACTAGAGGTTGTGCACAATCTCGAAGGGTGGTTCTATCACCTAACTCTTCTTTTGTGAGCCCATGCTCACAAACTTCTTACCCAACATGTCTAATACAGGTGCCTCTAGGTCCATGCATGATCAAAATGAACCAAAAAAAATTTCTGATTTGATTTTGTTTTCTTTTCTCCTTGGGAAATTCCATTTTGGTTTCATGGTCAATTAAACATCATATTTTGATATACTTTCTGAGTTCTTTCTGCAAACACTTCATTGGAGATTCAAATACTTTTTATTTTACCTAGGCCATTGAGGGTAATTAAATTGAATGAACATTTTATTTTTCCAAGAATGGTAAAAGAGACAAATGCAAATAGAGAAGCTGATGGGTTGCAACATTTGGTTTTGATATCCATTGCCAATGAGAATTCCAAAGGTCGCGGCCTTGGTATGAGGAAATATAAGTGACTAAGGGAAAATGATAGAAGCGCGCTAGGTTGCGGAATAAAGACATGTGCCATAGCTCAACTCGTAAATAGATTAACATTAGTTTCCCTGAGAAAATAATACATGGTGGATAAAAATGGGTTTTGCAGATGCTAATCTGAAGAGAAGGAAAGTGATTTCAGACTCTATGAGATGTGGAGCCATTTCAAGGAGTTATGAAATAATTTCTTTCAATTTCAAATAGATAAATGTGCAAGGGAATGGGGCATAAGGAGGTGGAAATTGAAGATTTGTAGATTCATCAACACATTAAGAAGAAATGCCAGCCGCTCATATTGGAGAGGGCGCATTGAGCCTATCGGGTGATGAAGACAAAGAACATAATTCAATCTATTGAAAGAGAGCATTTGTGCTACGTGGAAGATCAAAAGAGAGCACATGTGACCTAATTCAATGGTAGGCCTAAGTTAAGAATCATGCCAAATGGGAGGAGGAAGAATTTGCTAATGTTCAGACAAATCTTATTGCCCGAAGGGGCATGCAATAAGCTTGGCAGATAAAAAAGCTAAACCAGATGGAGGTAATATGATGATAGAGAAGTTGCGAGTAGGTCAAGAAACTTGTACGCCATGCAAGAGGCCCAATCTATTGAGAGTGAAGGAGGTGTGATGAGGAATTCATTGGAAAAGAGAGAGAGCAATGAATTTTGGGAAATGAGAATCATGAGGGGGATTTGAAGAGTTGGACAGAGGAGAGATCCAAATGAGTTGCATGAAAGGAATAATGTAATTTTTAATTTTTCATGAAACCTGAATAATAAAGTTTATCTAATTTGATTTAATTATTGTGTAGTTGTAATCAGTTCAAAACAACACAAGTTATTGTCAATTTGTGAGTTGATCAATTTCAGAGTCTTTTGTAATCTGAACTTGTAAATTTGGATGAGTGTTGTGTTTTCTTCTTCATCAATGCCTAAAAAAGAGTGAAAATTTTAATTTCTAGGCAAATTATCTATTGTAAGTCATTAAATTAGCATCCTTATTTGGCTTGACATAATGAAAAATAGTGAGATTCTATCCATGTGGAGATTCTTTTTAAAACATAAATATTTAGAAAGACAATAGAATAATTTAACAATGTATATGAAAGATAAATTTTTAAACAAATTTGCAAAAGATTTCTTAAATATCAATGCATGTGATTTTTTATTAACAAGTCTATTCTCTTGTATCAAAATAAAATTTAACAATATTAAAATATGATTAAAAGATGTGTCTTTCATCATGTATGTATTTACCTATTTAACATGTATTTTTATGTCCTCTTTTTATAAGTTCACTTTTTTGTGTTTTTCTTACATAGTTTCTTTATATAAATTTAGTTTGATTGTGATCTCTTGAGTTTTTTATTATATTTTTAATACACTCAAAGTCATTGATATATACTTATTTAATTAACATTCTGCATCTAAATCATTATTCTTCAATGCATGCATGGATAAATTATTAAACAAATTAAATTTTCTACATTACTAAAATATTCAATTTGAAAATCACATAATTTTTTCAAGTCAAACTATAAGATTCTTTGGAATTGAAGGGATAAAAGTGCATACTTTAGAACTTAAACCTTTTTAATACAATTTTTCACAAACATCATAAATACTTAGTCCTAACTTGAATTTTGACCCATTTAGTGCACAACCCATTAGTAATCTACCATTACAAACCACCTTAGGATTTTTCATTACACAATCCAAAAAAAATTAGGCACCTTGGACTAGATTATTTTGTGAGACATTGTCTACGAAATTTAAATTTACCTTTTTCATGCCCAAAAGTCAAACCTTTCACAAATTTTAATTCTCACATTAGATCTCATACCATATATTTCCAATTAAAGACCATTGATGCAGGAGCATCTAGGGCAAGAAAAAACTTGTATCCTTTTTTGTGTTGATTGATCAAATAAGGGATGAGCCTGGACTTTTAAACTAATCAGTGTGAGCCTATTGGGAGAACAAGAGTATATCGGTAGGATCATATTCTAGGTCCCAACGGCATAACGATGGTATTGGTAGAATGGAGTTACATCTACAGGAGAGTAACGTTTTAGTGAGATAGTGATAAGAAGGTGTTGATGGTGGAGCAGTGACATGGTAGTAATGTGGACATTTGATGTCCCAGTGATGACCCGATGAACTGATGGTGAAGTGTGAAACGGGTTGTGCTATTGGCGAGACATGGCCCATTCAGCAAGATATTCCTAAATGTCTTTTTGACATTCCATGTCGGACGATAGTGGTCTAGGCATGGTGGAGCATTATCAGTGAGACTCGACTTGTCGTTGAGACAATATCAAATGTCTCATTGACATTCTATGTCTCATCGACATTCGTTGGTCGTGCACTATGTTGATGTTTGCATCAATGTAACATGAGTGTTTCGCTGGAAGATTTCCTAATGTCTCTTTGAATAGGTGAGGGATTGAACATAATGACAGTTGGCAGAAAGAGATAGGTAATTTTTATCCTTGTTGCGAATTATGATGGGTGAGCATCAATGAGATGGCGGTGGCAATGTCGATGTGACATGTCTGATTCAGTGTGAGATCCCCCAGAGTCTTGGCGACATTTTGATGGAGGTTATGAATGATGATGGGCAACGCAATGGATAGTGAATGATAGGATGACACTTGGAAGAACAAGAATAAATGAATTCCACATCGTTGTTATGAAATTCATTCCCATTGTATGATTTGATGAAGTTATTGAGAATGATTTAATGACTTGGTGTTGATTGGACGATCAAGAAAACTACAACATGAAAAGTAGGAAAGAACAAGGCCGACCTAAAGAGATTGAGAGAGATATAAATGAAAAAAGGGTGCAAGTACAAGACAATGCTGAAGGGAAGTGGGAGAATAGCCTAAAGTACATAACAGAGGGAAACTCAGATCTTCCTATTGGTAGATGCATGTAATAAGGAACCCATTGGATGGCACATAATATGTAATTCCATTCTAGTAATAGAGGAAATATTTGTTCTCTTCTTGCATCCAGTTGCTCTTTATGTGTGTATGTAGTGAGATTCCACAGGTAAGGGGAGGACCCTTCATCAAGTGGTATTAGAGCAAGTAATCCTGAGCATGGAGAGTATCCATGCAGACTATGGATGAAGAGTTTGTGAAGAGTGAAGAAGCCTTGAGAGGCCATTAGTTCCTTGGGAATCATGTTGATTGTCCTCCAATAGAGATGAGGCTAGGTAGAATGTGCACAAATCTCTTCAACTGAGAGGAAGTGGGTAGAAGAGATCATGAGGGTGCATCTTCTAGAATCATGTTGGGTAGATGATAGTGGTGAGAGTTTCTTGTAGGGGGGGGCTATAGAGGTATTGAGTGTTGATTCTAATTTGCTGGTGGTTACAGATAGAGAGTGTGTCATATTTGTTTGGCCAAAATTTCTTGGACTTATGGAGAGAGTTTGTGGATGAAGAAGGAATATTTGAAGCCACAGGAAGTGAAGCAAGAACCTATCTGAAGGAGCAATGTGCTTTGAACTGTATGTAAGTCCGACAAGAAATGTTGCAAATTAATGGTGGAAAGCAATAAGAGAGATAATTTGGTTGCATTAGAGATGGTTGAGTAGTTGAACTTGAAGAGAATGAAGCACCTTAAGCCATACTACATCTCTTGGTTGCATGGAGGTCATTGAATTCAGGTAAGCGAACAAAGCATTGTGAATTTTTACATTGGAAGATATAAAGATGAAATTGTATGTGATGTAGTACCCATGGAAATTTTTCATGTTTTGTTGGGTCAACCTTGGATTTGGGATAGAGAAGCTATACATAACAACAACGATAACACATATAGCATAATCAAGGATGGGGAAGAATATGTGTTGAATCCATGGCGAGATAAACCAGAGATAATGGTTAAGGAAATTGCATCAGTATGTTCTGATGAGTGTAAGAAAGAAAAAGAAACATCAACATTGCGGTAGGTGAGAAAGAAGTGGCTGAGAATCCTTTGAAGAATGGAGAGAAGAAGGAAATGGTTTCAGTAGGTATATAGACTGAAGAAAAGGAAGAGGAGGTCCTTGTGCAAAAGGATCAAGAGATAAGAGAGATGAGGGTGAAATAAAATGAAGAAATGATTGTAGTAGTGATTGATGAGGTGTAATAAGTAAGAAGCGAAGAGAAGAATGTAGAAGAGGTTGCCAAAACTAAGAACAATGAAGATGCAGTTGTGGAATTTGAGGTTGCAATGATGGAGTGTGAAGATGTTACAGTAAATAAAAGAGACGGAGATGATTTGTTGTTGAAAATATTAGTGATAGAAGATGAGTGGATGAAAAATATTGTAGTTGCAGCGAAGTGTGAAGAATGAAAAGTTGCAATTTATGATGATACAAGAGATGTCACAGTGAAGAGTGATGTTTCCGTCGAGAAAAAAGATAAGGTAAATAGCATTGTACTTTTTGATGAGAAATTGACATTAAATTCACATGTCATTGAGAAAAGGAAGGAGAGTATAGTTGCAGTTTCAAATGTATATTTGTTGGTAGAGATGGTAGAGGATGTTGCAAGTTGTTTTTGGTGGAGGTGGTTGGTTAGAGATGGGTTTGAACGCATGAAGGAGAGGAGAAGAGTGAAGAGTACTTGGCGAAGGAGGTCGGACTATGGTGGACATGAGTCCACGAGAGGACAAAAGAATGAAGTGCAGAATGTTTGAACAAGATGCTGGAAGAGGAGGAAAAAGGAGGAATTGGAAGATGGCATTATGGAGACCATGTGTAGGAGCACATGATTTTAATCACCTAGGGAGTCTGATGTAGGAGCATCTAGGGAAACAACAAACCTGTATCATTTTCTATGTTGATTGGTCGAATAAGGGATGAGCCTAGACTTGTAAAGAAATTAGCATGAGCCTATTGGTAGGACAAGAGTATACCAGCAGGATCATATTCTAGATCCCAGCAACAGAGCGATGGTATTCGTAGAATCGAGTTACATCGGAAGGAGAGTAATGTTTTGGTGAGACGGCGATAAGAAGGTGTTAATGGTAGATCAGTGACATGGCAGTGATGTGGACATTTGATGTCCCAACAATGACCCAATGAACTGATGGTGAAGTGTGAATGGGTTGTGTTATCGACGAGACATGGCCCATTCAACAAGACATTCTTGAATGTCTCTTTGACATTCCATGTCAGGCAGTAGTGGTCTAGGCACAGTGTAGCTTTATTGGTGAGTCAGCTTGTTGTTGAGATAATCTTGAATGTCTCTCTGACATTCTATGTCTCATTGACATTCATTGGTCATGTGCTATGTTGATGTTTGCATCAGTGTAACATGAGGATTTCTGTGGGAGATTTCCCAATGTCTCTTCAACTAGGTGAGGGATGGAATGAATGGTGGGATAGATAGGGATAAACTTTGAATTCAACTTATTCACCATCCAATCCCATGACCTTATGTTTTCTTTTCCTCTTCTCTATCTATCTTTCTGCAAATGTTCCCACCAAAGGGATGCATGTCCCCTCAACTTTGTGCAAGCAAACTTCACCTTTTTATCTTCAGAGGTACCTTCAAATTCAAAATATTTTTCTATCTCTGTGATCCAATCTAACAATACATCTGAATCTGACTTACCATTATAATCTAGTGGATTGAAATGTGGTCTTGTATTCACTTTTGTTAGGGCTCTTATGAACCTCTCTTCTCCTTGATCTAGGCTAGGTTGCTCTTCTCTTCCTCTTTCTTCCTGAACTTCTACTTCTTCATCACTGACATCATCTACTGGTCAACCTCTTTTGTAGGTCTTTTCAACTACATCTAATCTGACAACAATTCCTCTTAACATCTCCATCATAGCTGGGCCTACATTTCCACGTGCTCCATTTCTACCATTCTCCTTCCCGCCATCTTCACACGATCCCTCTGCAGCTATAGGTTGGAACCTTAGTCTGCCACCCCACAGCAAATCTTCAACAAGACTTCGCAAACTTTGATGATCTCTCAAGAAATAAACCTCGCTCTAGTACCAATCTGGCATAGCCATGGTAGGAGGGTCCTCAAAGAGAACAATCCACACCGTGCAGCAAGAGTAACACAAAAAAGCAACGCAAAATATGGAGGTAAATGTAGATGGAAATATTCTCATCAACAAAAATCTTGGTTACATTTAGCTGGCAGCATCTGAGCTTATAGATTCAGCTCACAGGCCAGACAAAATATACAACATTCTAACATGCTCCTATGCAAGCAAAAATATTACATATCAAAACTCTATTCTTCTTTTAGATCAAATTCTACCTGATTGTTTCCCTTCTAATGATCGATTACAAGCTTTATATTATATCCACAATTTTGGAAACATCCACATCCACCAATGATCATTGCATTAACCAAGGAACAAAAATGTAACATGCGCATGAATAGGTCGGCCTCAAATTTGAATTTCTATTCAACAAGTGCAGAAGATGAAGTGTGGACCTATACTGAATGTCGGGGACACTCCAATGAACATTTAAAATCACACCATTAAGATCTGCAAGTCACGGGGATGATCCACGAACAATCAAATTAGCCACTAGGCTTGAAAACTATTTTGGTGCTGGATCAAGAAATTGCCAAGAAATCCAAAACTGATAACTTGTTGAAAAAAGATTCAATTGTGCTCAAAACTTGGAACAAGGAAAATGAACATGTAGATGATGTAATGCAAGGTCCACAAGGTCTAGTGAGAAAAGATGGTGAATCCACCAACATGAACTGAACAAGAACAACAAAATGAAAGAAAATATTTTTTGGTTGATGCAAGATTGCCATGAACCAAGGATGCTCCTGCATCAAGATACTTTTCCTTTAGAATAAAAATCCATTCCGTCTGATTCTTCAAAAGTTTCCAGGAAATTTTGGTTATAAGTTCCATATTCATCAAACTTTTTTTTCTCAAGTCTAGACCCCCATAAAATTTCTGGAGCACACAGTATCCCAATTCACCAAAGAGAACCTACTCCTTTCCTCGGTCCCCGGCCACAAGAATCTACATTGTATTTGTTCAAGTTTCTCAAACCACACAACAAGCATAAAAAACAAAGAAATTAGGTACATATAGTCAAACTTTGAAGGGTGGTCTTAAGAAGGAGAAGCTTACCAGCATTGCTAAGAAGGGCCCCCTTCCATGCAGCGAGCTTCTGATGAACCCATTCCAAGAGAGTAGACCAAAAAAAATTGTCCACTTTACCAATAGTAAATGGCATGCCTAGATACGTCGAGGGAAGGGGGAGGATCTAGCAATTGAGAGTTCTGAAAACCTTGGCTTGAAGAGCAAGGTTGACATTTAGGAAAAAGATAACACTTAAATTAGTGAAATTGATACACTGCCTGGAGGTCGCAGTGAATTTTGAAAGAATATCCACCTAGCCTTTTTCCTCAACTAGCGTGGCCTCCCCTGAAAAGATCATGTCATGAAAAAATTGTTGATGAGAGATCATCCAAGGCATAGAGGAAGGGGAAAAATTTGCTAGAGGACCATTCAAAACTTTACTTTCAAAATTATGACCAAGGACTTTAGCCATCATAATAAAGAGATGGTGAATTCCAACAGAAGACGAGAAAAAACCTTGTGAGGTGCCATTGATAATCATAGAGTATTTGGGGGTAGTAACACAACCTTGAATGAGTTTCAACACTTTACCAGAGAAACCAAATCTGTAGAGGACTTCAAAAAGGAAATCCCAAGACACCTTGTTATAAGCTTCAAAGTTATCCAGCTTAAGTGCCATGCTTTGCTTTCTGCTTTTATCCATGGAGTGGACGGTTTCATGCACCAACAAAATAGCATCGGTTATCTATCACCCTGACACAAATCTTTCCTAGCCAGGATGAATTAGCTTGTTTAAATGGGGTTTAATGCGATTGACCAATAGCTTGGAGTATATTTTGTAAAACGTGTTACAGAGGCTAATAGGCCTATATTCAATCAACTTGTTGGCCCCCAGATGTTTAGGAATGAGAATAATGAAAGTGTTATTGAATTTTTTAAGGATTTTACCAATAGAGAGAAATTCAACCATTGCAGCCTTGACATCTTGACCAACAATATCCCAAAACATCTGAAAAAAGAAAGGAGGAAAATTGTCTAGACCAGGAGCTTTAGAAGGGCTAAGAGAATAAAAACAACCTTATGAATCTCATCCACTTGAGCATCACTTTCCATAGACGTAACCACCTACTGAGTTAGAGCTAGGGGATGACATTGAGGATGTCACCTGCCAGAAACTTCGTCAAGTGTGGGTTGAGGAGGTCATGGAATAAAGACACACCAACACGAGCTAAATCCTCCTCATCAGTCAATATGGATCCATCTTCATGGATCAACTCAAAGATAGTATTCCTCTTACAGTTTCTTATCTTCGTCATGTGAAAGAATCTAGAGTTTTTATTCCCCTCATAGAGGCATTGGTTCTTGGATTGTTGTTTCTAATAAATCTCCTCTTTCTCAATGATATTGTGAAGTTCACTGAGCAAAGTCTTTTCCTTAGTAGTAAGATCCACCTAAATACTAGATTCTAACTCTTTTTGTACCCATTGAATCTGATCTTTGAGAGAATTTTTCTTTTCACAAAGATTACCAAAAATACTCTTACTCCAAACTTTGAGATTGTACTTGAGACTCTTGAGTTTAAAAGCTAGATTGTACATTGCAGAGCCATCCACAACCCCTCCACTAAGAGGAAAGAAGGTCCCTAAACAGAGGTTGATACAACTACGTTAATTCAAAATGAAAAGGCATTTTTTCCTTAGGGGGAAGTGCTCCAACACAGTAGAAGCAGGGTATAATTTGAGCTGAGATTGATGAGAGAGGACATAGAGAGCAAAGATGTGTCCCAGTTGGAAGAGACCAAACAACGATCAAGCCAAACCTAAATAATATTGTCCCTTTCCCATTTATTAGACCAAGTGAATGAGCTACCCTTGAGGTCTAAATCGGTCAAATCTCCATCATGCAAAAAGGAGTTGAGATCTAGTATGTTGTTTGACATATCCAAAATACCTCCCTGCTCTATAGAAGGAAAAAGAGGAGAAATGAAATCTTTCATCACTATCCAGTTACTATGCAAAAAAATATTCCTACTTCCCAACAAGTCAACCTAGGTGTACCTCTTGTAAACCACATTATTAGGTGCATAGACATTAGATAAGATCCAATTCGAGAGACCAAAACTTTGAGAGAAACTGACGTTAAGAAAAAAAAATTCCTTAGAGATTAGGCATCCTTTGAAAAAGGGTTTCCACATCATAAAAAAGCCACCAAAGGCCCCAACAGCATCCATCACTACGAGCGGAGCGCTAGGCTAGATGAACTTACTAGATTTGTCAAACTCAACAACAGTCATTTTAGTTTCTTACAAGAGAAGAATATCAAACTTGAACTCTTTGATGAAATCCTTGACAATATGTTTCTTATAAAAGCTATTAAGCCCTTGAATATTCCAAAAGAGGATCAACATTTCTTACTACGTTTGGAGCCTACCTGCTCTAGTGTTGCCTAATTGCCATTCACACTATCTTTAGCCGTATTTTTCTATCTAGTGACTTTACTAGGTTTTCTTCCTACCTTAGCAATTGTCCCCACATCCACCAACTTTTGAGGGCTAAACAACCTAGAAGGACTAAGGAGACCAGTCTTCACAAGAGAGGGGGGATAACATAAGATGACCAAAGAAACATTAGCAAGGATCCCATCGGGCACTAACTGCAGGCCAAGAACATGCAGCTGAGGGGTGGGTTTAAAGCGGAGACCTTCGAACAGAACTTGGAGGAATCCAGGGAAAAGCACTGGTCAACTGCACAAGAGAGTGGGGACACCGCAAGTAGGACAGAGGGAACATACTCAACAATAACAAGGTCCAGAGAAGGGGAAGGGGCTAGCAAGCCAAGAAGAGTAACCTCGTTAGATGAGGGGATATGAATCACAAGGGGAAATAGGCGAGTCAGAATGGATGAAGCCAATGCTGGAATAGATCCTCGAGCATAGAGGTTATGGGAAGGGGAGGCCACAGCCTTAGCTTTACCCACAAGGGACCTAAGCAAACCTTTGGGATAAGCATTACAAAGATGACCAATAGAAGAACAATTTTGACAAAAAGGAGTAGAATTTTCATATTCAATGGTTTGTGACCACTTAGCAAGACTAGATTCCAGAATAATCAAGGTTGGGAGGACCCTTTTTGGTTGAATACTAAAGCAGAAATGGTAAACACCAATTTGGACCTTTCTTTGGTGACATAATCTAACAAGAGGAAGTTTCCAAAGGAGTTGGCCACTCCCGCAATAATTTCTTTGTCCCAAAACTCCAAAGGGAGGCCCAAAAGATGAACCTAGGTAGGAAGTGCAACTGCCAAGTGCGCTAAAGGGTCAAAACCAGGGCGCCATTTGTGCAAGGGAAGGCTCTTTTTACCAAAGAACCAAGGGACACTAGTGAGGGTAGCCAAGTATTCCTTGTGAAGGTTAAAGTTGAAACAAAATAATCCTTTTAGAAGAGCTAAAATAGAGAAAGAGCCTTTAATAGCCTACTTGGAAGAATCCCACTTATGAACATATTCAATATTGGGCCTTCTTCCCACAAAATTTTCCATTTTGGCAATCGAACAATCCAGAGATGGGTCTAAGACTTTTATAGTAGTACCCTCATCTGAATGAAAAATATGGACTCCATCCCTAACCGCACAACTAATCACACTGTCAGTTTTTGGAAAAAATAAATTAAATTAAGTAGTGGGGGTACCTTTTTCAAAAGGAACAAAAAGCGACCCAAAAGATCCATTAGAATCTTTGGGATACCCACCTTGCCCGATAGAATCCCCAAAATCCCCTCACACCAGAGGACAGGAACCAAAAGATTTTGACCGAGCACTATCCGCCTACATGCCACTCATTTCAAATGTTCATATTAAAGAATAAGTTAATTAAATGATATATTTATCAAATTAGTTTTCTTAATGTTTTGTAGTGTTTATAGTTTTTCAAAAAATTAAAGTGTTATTTATTATGGAAATTAAATGTCATTTGAAAAATAATTAATTTTGTTCTTTTCTTTTCAAACTACAGGAATCGGGTAGCATGACCCCCTATAAACTGCAGTGTGTCTGGTAGACTTTTTAACATGACCAACAACGCTGGCGCAACACGCCCTCTGATACCATGGGGGTGGGGGAGACTAGACCTCGTGACCAACCTCCTGCAACAAGAAAGATTTAGCCAACCAAGCTAGGGCCCCAACCCCAATAATTAATTTTGTTTAATGTTTATATGAAAAATATATTTTTTCAATAGTTTGTATTAATTTTTTTTTTATAAAACAAAACATTTTTTTAAAAATGCTATAAAGTTAATAAAACAAAATAATTTAAAAAAATGTTATAAAGTTAATTTTTCAAATGTTTGATTGATTGTGAAATTAGTAATTGAAATGAAAACTCTATAAGAAAATTAAGAGGTTGCATAAAGTCTTAATGATTTAGTTATCTTAGGTCTAATGTTTTCTTATGTGTCCTTTAGTTGTTTTTCAATTTTCTTTTGTTGGACTTTTATTGTTTTCTAGTTGTCTTTTTATTAGAATTTTGTTAGCTTTTGCTTTGTCTCGTTGAATCTATGTTAGATAAAAGGTCTCAACTATTATTGTTTTATTTGTTGACTTTGCTAAAATTGTAGAACCTTTTCAAAATCTTTACTTTTTATCTTTATCAAATTTTATCAAGGAAGACAAAAACTTTAAAGTATATTGACATGTAATATAATCATATATTTATTAGTTATTTGACAATAGATATCAATTCAAAATTTATAATAAATATTATTATATTAATTGAATTAAATTCTTTATAAATAAATATTTTTAAAAAATAATTATATTAATTAAATTGATCTTTAATAAAAAAAATTATAGAACAAATTAAAGCAGAAAAATAATAGTAATTTTAAAATAATAATAAATAAAACAATTAATTAATTATCCAATCTGATAGCCGTAGTCTACTTATTGCTCACTACAGAAATGTTCCACATAAATAAAACGTGGAATCGTGCAATTAATTAATTTTGTTCTGATTAAAAATATAAAATTAACGTAATATACCAGCTGCCAAAGACTAGAGCCAATACAACATGCGCCTTAATAAAAATAGTGGCCTTTTCAAACTTCAACATGTGCAACACAAATCACAATGTATGTCCTATTTGTGATATCGTTGTCTTTCTAAGATTTTCTATCAGACAATATTCTCTCGACTTTGAAAACAAGTTTAATCGATTTTCAACTTATAAACAAAAAGCATACAATACTATACGAATTATTTTTTCTTATAACAAAATTGTCTGTATCATAAAATAATTGACAGAAAAGGACATAAAGAACCGACTTTTTTAATTTCCAAAAGCACACTTTGCTGACCGGTTCAAATAGTTTCGCATATTTCGATCTCCAGCGTTCCACAAAATCTAATCTGTAACTCTACAATAAGAAAAGGGAGATTATAGTAGCTAACAGGTAGCAGAGGATGCTGCCTCATTTTTATTTATGTGATACCAACTGAGATTAAAAAATGTTTCACCTGTATCCTACACTCATCAATTATAAATTTCTGGCTTTGATCTGTGACATGGGATACTAAAGACTAGAGCCAATATAAAAACGCTTAAAGTTTGTACCACGCTCATCAGAGATTTTTTCCTGCATAATGAATAATACAAAACATAAATCCAAATCAGATAGTTGATGACAACCTTAACCGTGAAGACATAACCTTAAAGACATCAATTAAAAACATCAGACTTCTACAATTTATAATATTAAACACTGCTTAACTTCTATATTAAATTATGTTAAATTTATTTTACATCAATATTTCCATCCATCATCACAATGAAAGAGTATACGTCAATTAAAAACGAGTATCGAGCTCTGATATAAATGGTAACAATGGCTTACCATAGCCCATAGAGCACGCTGTTACGTCAGATATATACAATCCTGAGTAGAGAGGGACTCAAGCCTAGACCTCTCAGAGCATTTTCTGTAGCAGACATAACCAACACAACAAAACAAATTATTGGGAAATTAATGTTGGATAATAATCAGGCAACTGCTTGCTTCCAATAAGACAGCTCTACCATATTTTCTGTCACCTCTTTCATGCCTCCATTTTATTTCTAAATATTCGAAAACTTAAACTGAAAGTCAATTCAAAATCCAAGCAATGAATAAAATTTCTCTTGGAGAGGCAGGTTTGGGCGTGATATAGAATCCAGTCTCGAAGAGTAGAGGGGTCCAGGAGAAACAAACAAAATTCGCTCAGAGGCAGGCGTGATAAACAAAATCACAATAACAGGGCCATGAATAGCCTTGTGATAATCATGGAGGCCTTGCAAGGCCTCATTTGGTCTTGCAGGGGATCTCCATGCTACTCTTGACAGTCATAGAGCGTAAACAGAAGGTAATCTTATTTTATTTTAGAATTAAAACCCCAAAGTAACAAATAACCTGCAGTCCATTTGGTTTTGCAGGGGATCCTTCGCATAATACTTTCTACAGTCATAAAGCTTATGTAAACGATAAATTGCTAGTTATTTTGGAATCAAAGCACCAAAATATCAAACCACCTGGGGGCTATTTACGTAGTTCAAAGGGAAGCAATCATGAACAATCCATGTTTACTTGCAAGCTCACAATCATCACGTAGTTTGAGAAGCCTACGTTTAGTTTTGCAACTGTATACTTGATACCAGTACAGTCTACAGTCTATAGTGGGCTACATGATAAACCACCCGATGACTTGGCGAGCAGTGGTAAACAAGCTAAAAGATAGGCTGGCTATGAGAAGCTTGTGGGGATCTTCGATTTTACCCGCTACAGTCCAGAGGGGTCTTGCTTGGGGCTGACGGAACCCGCGCTAAATAAAGGGCAAGAGGACTCTCTACAAAACCAGGGCTACATCCATTAGGGCTGCGCCAGGCAGAAGAGAAACCATCCAAGAGTATGCTTTGTTAAGGATTAAAATTGTCCTAGAAATGGTGGGAATATTTCTATAAACTTCCCGTATGCTAGAACATTCCTCGAGCTGTTCTAAAAAGAACATTCTAAGAGCTGTTGTTAAAAAGAAGTTTCCAGATTTTATAATTATCTAGAAAACTAGAAGCTTCCAGGCTTCAAGGAGATTGTAGCTATATATATGTGATTGTAGAGAGTTGATGGGTACAGCATCCGGATTGTTGGTAGACACAACATTCGGATAGCTGCCAGGCATAGCATCCGGATTGCTAGGAATAGCATTTTGTGATGTAATGTATTGAATGCTAGATAAAATATAATTTCCTGAGTTATCAACTCTGTTTTGCCCTGTCTTTTCTATGTTCATTACTGCTGTTATATTGCTATAGTTTGGGCCTGTTTCTAACATGGTATCAGAGCCAGGTTCAGCTAGAGGTTCAGCTAGAGATTCAACCATGTTCAGTTAGAGATTCGACTAGAGGTTCAGCTAGAGATTCAACCATGTTCAGCTAGAGATTCATTTAGAGGTTCAGCTAGAGATTCAGCTACAGATATATTGCTGGAAGTGGTTTGTTTGCAGGGCTTATATATTGTTAAAGTGATATTTGGTTGCAGGGTTGTTATATTGTTGGAGTATTGCTATATTGATATTTGTTTGAAGGCTGATTTTTGCTGGCATGGGCTCTACAAATGAAGTTTTGCCTATATTTCATGGAAGTGGTTTTGCAGATTGGAAGACTGCAGTCAAGAATGCTTTGAGAGAAAAAAAGCTAGATGGAGTTGTGAAAATGCAAGTTGGAAGAAGCTAGAGGTATTATTGGTAGTGACGATGAAGAAGATGATCTAATCTTATATGAGCAAGCTAGAGGGAAGCAAGAATGGCAGAAAGACTTGAAAGAGGAATAGAAGAATGCTTGGTATACTAGAGGTGAACATTAAGGGGGGATATTAGTATAATGTTCCCCTCTTCTTTGTATTTCCTCTCTTTGAATTTTCTCTGTATTATTCTAGCCAATCTTAAGAGGGGATGTTAAGGATTAAGATTGTCTAGAAAATGGTAGAATATTTCTAAAAACTTCCATATGCTAGAACATTCCTGGAGTCGTTCTAAAAAAGAACATTCTAAGAGCTGTTGTTAAAAAGAAGTTTCCAGATTTTATAATTATCTAGAAAACTAGAAGCTTCCAGGCTTCAAGGAGATTGTAGCTATATATATGTGATTGTAGAGAGTTGATGGGTACAGCATCCGGATTGTTGGTAGACACAACATTCGGATAGCTGCCAGGCATAGCATCTGGATTGCTAGGAATAGCATTTTGTGATGTAATGTATTGAATGCTAGATAAAATATAATTTCCTGAGTTATCAACTCTGTTTTGCCCTGTCTTTTCTATGTTCATTACTGCTGTTATATTGCTATAGTTTGGGCCTGTTTCTAACATGGTATGAGGCTATGTTTAATTCTAACATGCTGTGTACAGCAGCCAAACTAAACAATAAAACACAAATAGTCATCACAATACACACCTATCCGGGTAACCGTAACGCTTTGATCGTGCTCAACCGTTACCGTCCTTGATTCAATATTGATAACAACTCCAGCAACTCCGAGAGTATCCTTCAGACTCTCCATCTCTGCTCTCTGTCTTTCCGGGTGGTAAATGCCTGCAACTTGAAAGGTACTTTTCTGCGACATTACTGTGATATCGGACTGAGTCCCTAATTTTTAAGTTCCAAAATGCAGTACTTAACGCTAATTATGGTTGGAAAGCATGCAAAATATCGTTCTTATGTTGATTCTCTAGGGACAATGCTTGTACCAGAGGAAATTAGGGATTAAAAATGAGCTTGAAATTATAATTCAGAGTCCAATTAATCTAACAATTTCGATATAGGTCTTTCCACAAATCGGAACGACACGACAGCGCTTGACACAATTTGAAAGAAGATAACCTTTGGTGCTAGATTGACAGGGACGAAAGTGAATAAATTGAATTTAAAATAAGTAATTAACAAGATGGATTGCTTTTTGAATGTCGGCACTCATTATTAAACGAGTTTTTGGCAGAGTGCAGTGTATCCAAAACAAATGTAAATAGTAAATGAAGTAGCTATATATCATAATTGTACACCTTTTTTAGACGATTTATTCCGTCTTGGAAGAACAGTTAGTACAGGAGCTTATATTACGTCAAATTGTATGTTGAATTTCCTCTAAAATCAATCTTATCTTTTAGATACGGTGACACGCAACCTGAATATTAATTAAATACTACCCCGTCCTCGGCCGGCTTACCCGGCAGAATCTAAGCGCTGACTTTGGTGGCCGGGCCCACATACCCATCAAATCAGACTCCCTTTCCATTTTCATAGTATCGTCTACGGTTCCCGTTTCTGTTATACCGTGAGAGCTATAAAATCAGCACAGCCGGCCACTCTGTCTGCCACTCCGAAGCAAGCAGAGCAGATCTGTTTTACAAAACTCGTTGCCATCTTCAATGTTCTGCTGTCGGAAAGGGTAAGTATATTATTATCATATTATATTATTATTATATATTTATTATTATTATATAATATTATAATATAATTTTAATATAATATAACATAATATTATATTATAATATAATTTGTAATATAATAATATAATATATAAAATAGTTATGAGGAATTCCATGTATTTTATCCTAGATTAAGTTTACAATCATGGGTCATCCTCATAACTATCAACTCAACTCACCTAAATTCAAATTTGTTTATTTACCCTCGTCTTTCTCACTTAAAATCTTTTTTTCTTTTCGTGTGATGTGTATTTGCTTATGTAACTTATTATGTATTAGTATAAAAAGATTCATTTCCATTCATTTTAGACGTCACACACACATTCAATTATCTCCCATTCTAGGAGGATTTAGAAGGTCAATGCATAGTAATAAATTTGGATTTAGTGTCTGATCCGGGTCCACGCGCGATCGACATCAACCAAAAAAAAAATCTGGTTTGATTTTGTTTTCTTTTCTCCTTGGGCAATTCCATTTGGGTTTTGTGGTCGATTAAACATCATATTTTGATATACTTTCTAAGTTCCTTCTGCCAACACTTATTGGAGATTCAAATACTTTTTATTTTACCTTCCATTGAGGGTAATTAAATTGAATGAACATTTTATTTTTGCAAGAATGGTAAAAGAGACAAATGCAAGCAAAGAAGCTGAGGGGTTGCAACATTTGGTTTTGATATCCATTGCCAATGAGAATTCCAAAGGTCGTGGCCTTGGTATGAGGAAATATAAGTGACTAAGGGAAAATGATAGAGGCATGCCAGGTTGGGGAAGAAAGGCCTGTGCCATAGCTCAACTCATAAATATATTAACATTACTTTCCTTGAGAAAATAATACATGGTGGGTGAAAATGGGTTTTGTAGGCGCTAATTTGACAAGAAGGAAAGTGATTTAAGACTATGAGATGTGGAGCCATTTCAAGGAGTCGTGAAATCGTTTCTTTCAATGTCAAATAGATAAATGCGCAAGGGAATGAGGCATAAGGAGGTGGAAATTGAAGAGTTGCAGATTCAACAGCACATTAAGAAGAAATGTCAGTCACTCATATTGGAGAGGATGCATCGAGCATATTGGGCAATGAAGACAAAGAATAGAATTCAATCTATTGAAAGAGAGCATGTGTGTTGTGTGAAAGATCAAAAGAGAGCACATTTGACTTAAAACAATGGCAGGTTTGAGTTCAGAATCGCGTCGAATGGGAGGAGGAAGAAATTTCTAGTGAAGAAAAATCTTATTTCCTGAAGGGGCGCACAATAAGCTTGGCAGATAAAAATGTTAAGGGTATGTGCAAGATCATCATGGAAAAAACAAGCCCTTAAGTGGCAATGAAAATTCAAAAAAATCAAAGTTAGGGAATTTGACGTAAAAATTTGAATAAGTTATCTATATTATTTCAAAAATATGTAAGAATAGAATATGTGGTAAATTGAATGTAGCTTCTAAACTACTAGGTTTATTTTTCTAAAAAAAATC